>VZSC01008243.1:71966-88136 GCA_013398225.1 Steatornis caripensis
AACCACTTTATCTATTGATATTATTTTAAAATAAAATAGGAAATTACTAATAAGAAATTATTAGATTATGTGATACTATCTTTCCATATCATTTTGATGGCAAGAACAATGATTTAATGTATTCAGCATATAGGATGAACAATTCTTTAGCCAGCGATTTCTGCATTTAGAGAGCTCATCTGTCTCATCTTAAATGATGTACTATTTCATCACCAAATTACACATTTCAGGGCCTGCAAGAACTTTCTAACCTATGTCTGGAAGTTTCTGTCTCATATTTTTCAATTTGCTGAAACACTATTGGTATAGATTATGTATACAAACTAGTCTCTAGGATTTACTGAAACCAGTAGTAAAGACCTTTGGCCCTCACATGTGGTGTTCCTACACAACACTGTGACAACTATTCTTGAATAGCTTCATATCTGCACAAAAGAATGCTTAATTCCATCTGAAAATCCACTTTAGGACATCCTTTTTCCAATAATATCCCCACAAGGAGTTATTTAGCAACAATTAAATATGTTAATAATTCACCATTCCACTTAACTTGAAGTACTTTTCAAATATTCCCTTAGAGAACAAGAAAAATCTGCAAAGACATATGTGAACACCCAGAATTATCAAAAATTAGGACTACAGTTTAGATTTCTATCATATTCAGAGACAGTGTAATTTATGGTTTCCTGATACTAAATCACCATTCCTGTTCTAAAAGCGTAAGAATCAAAGATTATTTCTGCAGACACAGAAGAAAAAGTTATTGTAACAAGACTGGGGGAAAAGAAAAAAAAAGCAGTGATAATTGCTTTTGTCAGAAAACAAATGTCTCATTCATATTGACAGATCCTTCAAAACGATGACTCAAAATCAAGCTTATAGAATTTCATTTAATAAAGGAAATACTATTACTTTACTATAGATAAAAAAAAAGCAGATTCCAAGCCTATCTAAATTTGAAAGCCAAAAGTCTCAAAATTTCAAAATACAGATGCGATGTTATTAAACAAAACCATTATTGCACAGACTTTATTAAAATTAGTTTTATACACAGGCATTATTAGTATTATACAAGGTGGGGGGAAGGAAGAGGACAATATGTATCTATTATTTCCATAAATAATAGCAACACTTGGACATTTTTTAAATTTTTGTATTTTTTTTTCTTATCTGTCATTTCACATGGAATCCTATCATCTGTCATGACTACTGTTAAAATGTGATTATAATGTTTTGCGAAGTACATGCAGGAATTTTGTATTAATATAGTTAGAAATTGAACTTCTTTTTTTATTAAGCAGTATTAAGGTGGACGTAAGAATGTTTAGGAAAGTAACTCAAAAGTGAGACACCCAGCTCTGAAACATAACCTTTCAAATTGTAATCCAACAAGACACATCTTTTAAAAGTAACATAAAATCCAATTGTAGCACACTATTTACGAGCACACTTTTTAAAAAATAAAACTCATTTTTCAACAGTTGTCTGTATCCTAAAATAACAACTGTTCACAACCATTTGTAGATTCCTGAGAACCACTGGCTGTCAGGCAGGTATGGTACTCACTTAAATATGTGGTCTTTTTAAATTAATGTTTAACATTATTACAATCTTGCTCTTACGTGTTTGTCTGGTCATTGCCACTATTTATCTGGTTTTTGGAGTAGTACCCAGTAAAACAAGCAAGCTCATGGGAGATTCATTTCAAGAACAGATAAATCAGACAGATAACACAAGATTCTTGAGCAGGTCTTCTTGAGATTTATTTGTAATTCATTTTTTCATAATGGTGTCATTAACTTCATATACAGCTATACTTGTTCTTTTTATTTTGTCTAAAGGAAATATTTCTAGAAAACTGGCACATGAAGAATCTTGGCATATGAATGAAAACTCTTTAACTTCTTTGCAGATGTAATGCTTAAAGTACACAAACACGGTGTCCTTAATAAGGCATCAACATCTTCTTTACTTTTCCTGTAAAGATACTGAAAGATGTAATCATACTGTTTAATTTTGTGGAACCAGTGAGCCGCTTGTGCTTCTGGGCTTTGGATTCTCAACAGCCACTGGGCAGCTGTAGGACTATTTTGAATAATAAGCTTTCTCCCATCAAGATAACGATGAAAGTGACCCATTGATCTGTCAATGGCAAACAGTTCTTTTCTTGTGACACAGTAATGTTTCTCAGAAGAGTTTTCACAGTTTTACCCCGGCTGAACACATTATTCTTTTGAGACAAGTAATACAAGAAACTGGGAAGTTGGATACAGGTTTATGTAATCAGAAATACCATCATCCACATCTTTTCATTTTAATAGACCGTTGTCTTCATTTAGTCAGCTGTTCAATCACCCAATGACCCCTCCCACCCAGGAAGGGGAACCGGGAAAAGGAGACCAGTGGGTTGAAATAGGAACAGATTTAATAAAATAATAACAAACCAATATCAATGCCAGTACTAATACAAAATACACAAAGTTATACTCAGCCCATATACTGGTGGTGAGCTGTGTGCACCCAGCAGTGAGTGTCAAATATCAAACCCTGCGAGCACCACAGCTCCAGTGAAAGTGCGACAGTCAAACCAAAGGGGAGAGCAGGCCTCAGGAACAGAAGGACGGGTGAGACCCTCCAGGGACGGCAACCATTGAGGAAGGAAGGAAGGGATGAGGGCTGTCCCCAGCAAACTTTCGAATTTATGGTGAGTGTGACATTTATGGTATGGAATACTACTGTTAGCCAGCTGCCCTGGCTTTCGCTCCTCCTAGCTTTTGCACTTGGCTTACTTGAAACTGCTAGAGACTTTGATCACTATGGAAACCCACATACCATGGTCGGCCACAAACCAAAGCAAAGTGTCTTACCAACTTAGTTTTAGTTCCCACCTAATCAGATGCTGCAGTCTTCTCAAAAATGCACTTTCCCAAATGGAAAAATGATTCTGTTTCTATCCCAACAAGACAAGGACAGCCATACACTCCAATGCTGGCACAAACTTCAGATAAGTGAAATTGTCCAGACTCTGTTTGGTATTTTACCTGGAGATCTCCAAAGACAACATCAAGTTTTTAAAGCAACACTTTATTCTCCATAAATGCTGAAATAACATTCAACAAAGAGTGTGATGTTTTCCTAGAGATCCTGTATTCCAAAGAAGAAGATATATTGACCACTATAGTCATCAATATTCTCATTGACATCTTTCTGAAAAAAAGGCAAATGAGCTATGTTTCCATGATCTTACTCCAGAACTACATTTCCATGACATTTTCCACTGCAGGGCTGAGTGGCACTGAACACTGTTTTACCAAATGTTTTTACCTTATTCCATTTCTATTCCATATTCTTGCCAGATACCATTTGTTATTCACATAATATTTAACTTGTATTTTAAAATTATCTTTTCTTCTACAGTATCTGAAGGTTTCCCATTATTTCATCCATATATGAAGACTGTATTATTTGTTTCTTAACTTTTGCTGTTTTAATCTCCAGTAACAGCACATTAGCTGACTGACAACATTCTCTATATTCTCTGACTATGCACATTAAAGAACATGAGATAAGAATGGCCATAAAGCAGTATGAAAAAAATCGTTTTTTCCAGCACCGATATCCAACACAGTATAATAGTCAAAATTTAAGGGAAAGAAAAGAAACCAAGAGAAACATGAAATAATTCTTACTCTGATTACTCCCACTTTCCACATTTACTTACCTAGGGATTCACAGAGCCAGAAGTGGCAATAGTGTCCATTGGAGACCTTTCTTCCTTAGATGTATGTAATTGCTGAGGGAGTGGGAACAAGAACGTTCCCTGGCAATGAATTACATAATTTTCTTCTTTATTATTCACACTTCCTTTCATTTGTTTTAAACAACCTACCTGAAAACATACCAATTACAATATCTTTTTATTACAACGTGAATAACCAGTTCTTAGTCTACTTCCTCTGTTTCTCATTATTTTCCAGATTTCTAGAAAGAGTATCTTCAAATAACAATATATTTACAGTTTTATCAGTTCCTTTATGCCTTGTACTAAAAGAAGATAATGCTTAAACCAGCTCTAAGAGAATCCTACCATTGTCACTTGCATTTTGGAATTCTTAAAAAGACCTCTTGTTATGAGAGATGGGATTACACCTACACTAATTCTGATAAAGAAAACGGTAAAACACATGTCTTGAATCACATAAGCCCAGTTCAGGAAAAAAGTTATAGGTATGCCTGTAGCCTATTACTTCAAATATTTGTAGCAAATTAAATTAAGACTTTTTCTAAATGGAACTTAAATTCATATGAAAAGTTTTGTCTGTCTTGTTTGCTGTTTGTATGACTGACGACAGTGTTTGCGTAACACAAAAAAAGGTAAAGTATTTGCTGCTGAAAGAAATCTTATATTTTTAAAAATATATACTGTAAGCAAGAGAATGCTATTAAAAAAATAGGTTAGCACTTCTTACAAAAGTTTAAATACTAGTCCTAGTTGTGAACTAATCTTTGTGTTCAAAACTCTTGCCTGTGATGTAAATCAACCTAAATTAATTTCTTAAAAATCTGAAATTCTGTTGAAAGGCAACTAATTTCCAAAGAATATAAAAAATTTAGTTAAGAGAATTAATTATAAAAGATGAGCTAAAGATATTTTTAAAAGCAAAAGCTGTAAGCCTGCTTATCCTCAGCATATCACAGCTTGTTACAATAGAGGCCCAGAAAACCTACCTAAAGGTTTGTTGCAGTGTTGCAGTTTTAGAAGCTAGGAAGAAATTAAACTGTGGAGGAAATTGACTTGAATATGATCTACTGATTTACTGTACTGCTAGTCACACACAGTAATATTGGTATAATTACCTCCTCTTAAAATGATAATGAAAGTAAGTTGCTATGGGTCTCACACAGAGGCAGATCTCACTCTCTAAATGAAGATTTCCCTTACACTAAGAATACTGATCCATGGCAAATTGAGCTGACATGTTAACAAGTACCATTTCCTTATTCTTAGCAGCTGGGGGAGAGGAGCAAGTGTTGAATGTGTAAGAGCATGTATATTTCCATAGCTTCATTCACAGAATTTAGTTTTTCTTTCTTAGGGTGTCAAATTGTCTTTCTTTTTCTTCATTAATATGCTTGACTTTGTGTGTTTTTTTCTGAATTTCATAGCTTCTTTCTTGAAACATTTTTATTTTCACAAACAGTCTGAAAATATTCATGAAGATCACACCATGTGAAAACATTCTGCCCCTTTCACATCTCTTTGCTATCCCATGCTCACACTACTTGTCAGGAAGCAGATGGATAGTCCTTATGAGTCCTTCCATCAAAGACCCCTGATGCACCCTCAGGCAATTCTCCTGGTTTATGTTAACGACAACTCCAACAAAGGAAACATACTCCCACCTTTTTTGTTTTTTGTCTCCATTTGGGCCACCACAGCAGGAAAATGTATATATGTGCACAGATTCATACAGGGCTGTATTTGTAATACTATTGCTGTCTAGTTCCTTTGTTGAAGTCACAAAGATACTGTGTCACTCTGAAATGGCTGTCAAAAAAATAAATAAAAAAGAGACTTATCATAAGTCCAATAATTATTGTTAATATGGATTAGTGAAAATATTGCTGTTTACTTTTTAAGTATATGACCAGAGTGGAGCAGACGACAAAGCTTTTAATTTTCTGTCCTTATAGCCATCAGATACGGTCTGATGAATAAGAAACAAGTACACAACTAAACCCCAAAATAGAAAGGAATTTTTTTGAATGAACTGTGGTAATAGGGGGAAAAAGGCTTCCAAAAATGTGTTGCAACTTTCTTACAAACTAGAAGACTACAGTCAGGAGAGTAAAGGAAATCAATGTGAACCGACCTCCTGTGCCCACAAGACAGTTAGACACAACATTTTTATCCAACTCAAGCATCTTCCCATGAACAAAATGAGTGGAAAATGGTCTGAAAAGCAACCCACACTGTTTATTTGGGAATATGGTATATTCTCACCTTAAGTTTCAACAAATGCAATGTTTAATGAACATTAGTAATGACAGAATGATACAAATGCTAAATTTGTAATCTCCAGTGTCTAGACACAAAAGGTCACAAATGGGTAACACTGAAGATGTTGTGACTAGATAATGTTGATTTGATTTTTCATTGTTTAGGTAGGTTTGAAAAGACATTAGAAAAACTGATTTAACGCATTTTTGGACACATTTTTCTTAGCCATATCACAGTCACACTAAGTTTCTGCAGGCATATTGACTGTCGTGAATGATAGAGTCTGCCAAGATCTGAAGAGATAAGCCTTAATAACAGTTGTATTTTATAGTCTTTCCCGCTCAAGGACATCCAAGCAATACATAGAGCAGTACTGAAAGGAATTCACATGTATCTTTCACAAATTTCCATTTTCTTCCCTCAGCTGCTTACAGATGAGGCATGCACAGGGCTTACCACTTCCCCTGAACTGACCTCGTGTATGTTTCCTTCAAGGCTAAGAAAAGATCAAATCTGGGGATAAACAGGTTATTTAACTATGTTTCTGTTCCTTATGTAAACATTACACTCAATATCCAATAACAAGCAAAGGGATTTAACTGAGCAAATTCTTAGCTTACAAAAATAAAACTATACCTTCTTTTTCATATTATTGGACCATTTTGCCAAGTATCATCTTTACGTTTGCTTTTGACTGAACAGAATTTGCACAGTTCTATATGGCCTTTATAGGTAAACAGTGCCTTTTTTTTTCATTAACTCATCTCAATTCTTCTCTGTGTTGTTTGTTCATCACTGATGGCCTTAAATACATCTGCATTATTATTCTCAAACCACCTCCATCCTGCCTATCAACTTTCTTTTTTTCCAAGAAACTGAATAGAATAGGGATATCTGGGAGCATATCTAAGTAGTTCAGTGTGTAAAATAGACCAGCATCTCAAGGTATGAAGGCAAGCACAAAAAAACTGTTAACCAAAAACAAAATCACACTGCTCTTAAAATGGACTGACTCAAAAGCATAGCCGTTAAAAATTAGCAAGACACACTCCTTCAGTACTTAATATACCTTCTTTTAAAAGAAAGAATTCCACATTTGTCATCAAATTACCTATGACCAGTCACTGGCCTTACATTTCCATTTTGCACAGTAATCTTTTCAAGTACTAGCTTCAGGGAGTGAAATATCAAAAGCTTATTGCTATATGAACTAGAAAGAAGCATATATAGGTGCCATGTAACACCAGAAATACTAGATTTTTCTAAGCAAGAATATATAAATATTTTTTAAATGCATAATTAAGTGGAAAAGGTAGCTGGTATAGGGTCCTCTTTCAATTTGAATAAAAATAGTTTGTGTCTATAGTAAGACATGAAAACTGTAAACACTGTTAAACAGTAAAAATCAGATAAGCAATAATGTTACAAATTAGATTCCCTAAGGTTCAGTCCTGATGTTTGTCCTTGTTAAGGAGTACAATATGAAGCAAGTATAATGAATTTTAATGTAATACTCAAATGCATGCTGATGATTTTTTAAAGTTTCTGTATGTTTTGGACAAGTTGAAGTTACTGAAATGTGTAAAATGTGAACATACATGTTCCCATTAAGAAATATAAAACCAAAATTTACTATGATGAAACATTTTAAAAGAAGATTAATTCTCCTGATTAAGAGTACTCTGTGTGATTTTAATTTTCTTAATGTACCTTTTTACCTAATTCCTTAATGAATACGTAACACGGAATTTCTTTTGAAGATTTCCTGCCATGTAGGATAAATGTTGCAGAATAACAATGAAGTTATTGCTTTAAAAAATACTTTTCTCTTACAGAATTTGTAATCTTCGTGTTCTTTACTGTTATTTGTGTATACTTCTACATAGCACAATGTTTCTGATTGTGTTGCGGTGTTTCATCAGTGAAACAAGCCATATTGTTACTACTTAAGTGCAATTTTAACCAATGAGATTACACTTTTCAAATAAAGAAAAATGACTATATTATTCTCTATCATGTTGAATTTGTTTTACAGTACATTGCTGAATATTGTTAATGTCAATAAGTGAATGACAAATATAAGTGTAAAAAAGTGTAGTGCTGTTTTAAAAGATAATTGAGGAAAAAAAAATCAAGGGAAAACAGATTCTGGAATGAGAACCTTAGCACAGATGGTATGATTGGAAGAGCACTGTGTCATTCAACATTGGTATCGACCTAATCATGCATATTAAGAAGAATACTCTATCACCAACTCATATAGGCAATGACTATACCTAGGATAAACAGACAAATTTCCATGGACTTTAACATAATTACTTAGTTTTACATTAGAAAGATCTAAAACATTCTTTTTCTAAACAGTGTCCTACAATTTACAGCTCTGATTCTTATTTCATTTTGTGCTAACATAAAACACCAACCTGAATGGAAATCTAGAGAAGGATCAAACCCAAAGTATACTACAAGTTATTTCAATATTTGATCCTAAACTATAGTTGTGAATAACTTCATAAAATAAGCTTTACAAAGTACACACAGATTTCATATAATCTCTGGTGTAAAAATAAAAACTCATTAACATATATCAACTTAGCACTAAATTATAAAGGACTGTATATCTATGACAATCTGTGTAGTTGGCATTCATTGATGATCAAGCACTGACTCTGAAAATATAAGTAGAATAGAAGATTTGATTGGTCTCCTAGTAAAATAACTGCTTTCTTCAAGGCTTTACAATGTGAATTGTTGAGGCAGGACTTAAAATATTTGTTTACATGCTTAAAGAAAAAGGTAAAAGTCATAAATTTGACCATTGTGAGCTATAAGACTCGGATTTTCTTGTAAACGCTTCACGCTTACTAGTGTAATTATTTTGATTATGGACTGTTCAGTAAGTCATGTCCTAATTGTGCAACTTCTAAATAACAGCACAAATATGATCTGATTAATACAGCTGATATATATTTAGCTCTTGAGATGGTTGAAATAGGTGATATATATATATATAGCTCCTGGAGAAGGACAAAAGCCCAAAAGGATGGCAAGTTCAACTATAAAGTAATCCTTAATAAATTTACCGAGATTATTACCTATTAAGTGTGCATATGCACATGAACGAGCATTTTAATAAAACCATTTTAAATTCAGTATCAGTTACCTTATGACAAAATCCACTTTAAAGTAATAGCTATTTTTATATTCAGAGAAATGTAACACTTAATTTGAAATATCTTACTCAAGATACAGAAAATGCTGAATGTGAAGATGGCATACCCTTCCAAAGCTGAAGTAGTTCTGCATTTTTTAAAGCAATCTTGATAAACTTTATTCAATAAAATTCTGTAGACTAAGTAATCAATTAAAAACATATGTTCACAAACAAGTCCTTATTTACAGGACTGGTTATGATTACCTATTGTGAAAATAAGTACCACTCATTTGCTCATGTGATTTTAGTAGAATGAGTGGTGAGCAGTTTCTATTTCAGCATTTTTTATATTTTAATGTCAAGAACAAGCTGTTGAGACGTTAACATACTTATCTTTCTCTTTTAAATTCCCATCTCAGAAACTGAGTTCAGTATGTTGTAATAAACCTCAAAACCTGAGGAGAAAAAAATTGTGGCTCAATCCACTTTCACTCTCCAAATGCTGCAGACGAGGCCTAAAACTTGACTTGAACAAGAAGTTTAGTTTTTAGACAGATACGGCCTTTCAGATTTTAAAATTTTCCACACAGTTTCCCAGAAATTTATAAAAGCAAAGACTTTCCAAAAGGACCAGAAAAATAACATTCAAACATACATTCCTATTTCAGGTAGGTAAGTAATTATTTTCCATTTCAGCTATCAAAAAAAAAAAATAGGAAAAAGAGGAAGTGAGGGAACAGATAAAATGATTCAATGTGCAAAAGTTAAAAAACAAGTTGATCTTGAAAATTATTTAGCCTACCCATAAAACAACATTGCTTTTTCCATTCATCTGTGAAAATATAGCACAGATCACTTAGTACTTTAAGATTTAGCTACAGACACTGAAATCAGATAGAGTGTTAATATAATTATAATATCAGAGACACCCACTAAAATATTAAGATCGAAGAAAAGAAGTGAGAAACACCATCATACATGGAATTAAAAAAACTAGTCAAGTCTCCCGGCACTGTAGCAAGTAAGCTCTCCCTGGACTGTTCTTATGTCAGAGCATTACTGAGCCTGATACAAGAATTAGTGACCCTAACAATCAGTGGGTTTTTCATGCTGAAATACTGACAGACATTTCCTACATTCCTAGTTCAACTGACTTTTAAATCCTGATAACCATTTTCTTGAAAAAAAATAGGTTTTAAAGAGTTTGGGAATGGAAATACAAATGTAATAAAACAGATGTTCAGCTAATGCAAATGAATGTATTTCCCCAAATATAAAGATGAAATTCTGTAAGACTCATAAATGAGTTAACTTTCTGATGCATTTATAACAAAACATTGTTATCTAAGGACTACAGTGTGCCTCTGCTTTAAACTGTAGACACCAGTCACAACACTACCAGGGAATTTGTTTTTCTACACCCCATGCAGAAACACCTAGAAATGAAAACCCTTCAAAAATATATTATCTAATTCCTGCATGAGTTACTGTATTTCAACAGCATTTTGCAAAGACTACGCAAGAATAATATTCAAGGAAATCTGAATCCAGGCTCACTTGCAAATTTGGATCCAAGTGTATCTTTGCAGGAAATCTGAAAAGAGTCCTGAGCACCGCACCTGTGGGTCACTTCTAAATTTTTTCCAAAGAAAAACAGCTTTGTGGCTTTAATTCGCAAAGACTTACTTTTAAATGAAATTAAAAATGCATTCATTGAGTTTCTGTTTAGTGTTTTACGTAGTATTACAATACCATCTAGTTTATCCAGAGCTGGCTGAGCTCCAGTAATTGGAGTAATGATCATTACATGTTTGTTCTGTACTCTTTGCATTACTGAAAGCTTTAGCTGTTTAAATTGAAGGCACTCTATAAACCTAAGATAATTATTACTGTATAATAAAGGATCCAAAAGACTCTGGTGGGGAGGGAAAGCACAACATTGTAAGTATTCATACGACAGTGGCCTTTGATTCTCCATATTCCAATTCTGATGTGACATCATAATGACATTACGTTATCATGTTGTTTAATCTAATCTTCCAACATACATTACAGCATAACATTATAAAAAGCTTATTCGGAAAGCATTAATTTGCCTCGTAGAGTGAGGAGAATGGAAAGAAGGCACCTTCTAGTTTCTCTTTTTCATTACTGACAGAACTTCTAGTAATTGTTCCTCTGGAAGAGATTAAAGACGACGAAGGTTAAAACTCAGAAACAGACAAGGTAAATATATTAAGCAGGGGACAAAGACCTGCTATTATTTGCAGTGACTACAAAATATTTGGTTTATTTTTTTCTAAATCGAGTGGATTTTCTCTTGTATAAAATAAAAAAAAAAACTCTAATATTGGAGTTTAGAAAAATCTCTTTTTCTCTGGTTTCTTATCTCCAGTGACAGAAACCATTTCATTCAGCAACCACATTTAAATGGGAGGTATTACTTGAACTTTGCATCACTTCAAAAGGCAAGTAGCAGTCAGTAAGAAGCGAGTTATACTTCTCAGCATTCAATCTATCAGACAATTGTGTGAAAATCCTTTTACAAGGCTGTTGGTGTTCCAAGCACTGGGTGAAAGGATCTGGGCATATTCCAGAAAGCTCACACGGATGAAAGCTTTCTTAACCTATATTAAATCTTGATAATGCAATAATGAGTCTTTTAAAAGGATAATTCTAATTCCCCTATCTAGTGCAATAAAGACTGTATACAGCTAATCTGCTTTGCCCTTTCAATTAAACTCATCCAGGACATTCTATGTAGTCAGCACCCTGAATGACTCATTAAAATTCTCGTTCTGTAAGAGTTGTGCGCAGTGCACCGTTGTTTCTAAATTCCATTAAATCCAAATGGTCTTTATCGCCCCATGACCACTGTGACTTCAATCAGCCAATTTAATTACCTTACCAAATTGTCAGCAGAAGCAGCAAAGAAAAACAGGAAGGACTGTGACGTTATCAAATTGAAATCTTCCTCTGTGCTGTTTAATCTAGACCAGTCAATAACAACGTTTCTCACCTCCTTGCTGCCTTCCCCAGGCTCTTAACCTTACTCTTCTTTCAAAGATTTCTGTTGTTGTTTATAAGACTGATTTTGAACTCCTCTCCATGAGGATGTTAACACATATTGAAATCTTCTTGTCCTTGGCAGTAAAATTTTCATTGGCTCTAAATACTGGAATTACCAAGCCATGGACCTCTGAGGGCTGCCCCAACAAGTATTTATTTTGTAGATTTTCATCCCATTCTTGATCTGAATGCAGATTGCCTTCCCCACTAAAACCAGATAGGTACATGTTCTCGTGTGTGCCTTAAATACAGGCAGAAAGGTTACCTCCTTCCATTAAAAGGGTGTCAGTGCAAAATCCAGAGGAAAGAAAATGCACGTCCAGGAAAGCTAATTTAAGTCCCGTGTAGGAAAACTCTACATGATTACACAGCAGGTGTTTTTCACTTGAATTCTTGACTTGTACCCTTTCGCACAGAGGTAGCTCTCACTGTTGTTCCACGACTTTGCTGGTTTTAAATGCTACTATGTTAAAACGGCCACACGAACCCCAGACACCTGTGGTTCGACAACCGCTGGCAAATGTAGAAGCAGTGGACTCAATGAGCTGACTTCTCTGGTTTTACCACTCTCGATCTTGCAAAAACAATTATATAGAGATAAACTCTATCTGTATCTGTTTGAGCCAAATAGATTGAGCCAAATGAGCTCAGCTAAGAAGTATGTCAGATGAAGCCCATGCGAAATCTCCACAGAGGAAGACTCCAGGGTATAGTAATTCCCGTCTCCGAGCTCCCGCAATGAAGTTCAGAAATGATGTTGTTTTTTCTTGAGTCCCAAAGATTGCATGATCATATACAGCTTTGTTTTGCTATTATGATTAATAATTGTTATTACTTATGGTGGGCAACAGGAAAGCGGTAGGCTTCGTAAGGGTTTGGTGTGAGGTGTTCTTAGGGAAAAAAAAAAAGAAAGAAGTCAATAGTAGGAAATGGTTCTGGTAAGAGTTCAAAACTCTTCCTTTGTTCCTTGAAGGTTCCTTGGGTTTCTTTTGCTTTTAAGCTGGAAGAAGACACGCACACACACACTTCCCTTATGGTTCGCTGTAACCCACAACATTAAGCTCCTTTCCTCATCTGCTTGAAGTCAGGCAACTCCAAAACAACAAAAAGTCGAGACTACAAACATGGGCCTCTACTTTTCTTTAGCCTTCTTTTGAATGTGCTGAAGAAAACAAAATATCTTACAAAGTGGGGAAACACTTAGCAGGCCAATGGCCCCCTGCGGCGACGATCTTTAGTCTTTCACCACACTTTCACGAATAATGAGTTACCCTGAGAAAGAATGAGAAAACGCAATGGCCAAACCGCTTTCACTTTCTAGTCACTGGTCCTTCTTCACACCTTTGCTGTAGGAAGGGCTAATTGCTTACGACATCACAGACGAGGCCCGACAATTTACGCTAAGGAGTGTAATTTAGAGTGCTCCAGATTTCAAAGAGCCCCATATAGGAACAGATAAGAGAAGAGGGGTTTTAAACAGCCCGGGCTGTTACTGCCTTGGGCAAGGGAAGAGGCGGGTTTCTGGAAACTTAGGTGAGCAGTTACTGATGGTTAACAGCTCTTAATGGCTTGTTAATTGAGCCTTACCGGGCAAAGTGCCGACTGGGAGGTAAAGGCAGAAGCGAGGGGCCCTATGAAAAGGTGGGGGGGCGGAGGCCGACGCCGGGCTGCCCGCCGTGCCCAGCGGTCGGGGCCGAAGAGGCGGCCGGGCTGGGGATCTCCTGAGCTACCTGGTATTTCTGGGGAGCCGCTGCTCTTAAACAGGAGCAGTGAATCGGTGATCCTCCATAAAGGAACGCATCCGGTGGCGGTCGCGTGTTTTGGCTTTTGTACGGTGCCAAGAGATAAGGAAAAGGTTTCCATCACACTTAGCACAGCGGAGAGACAAATACGAGGCTGCTGCTTCTTTCCCTTGTCAAGCTGGGACCTGTCCTTTTGTCTGCAGCAATGGTTTAGAGCTGTTGCCGTTTGAAACCCTCGAGTTACCATAAGCACAAGCCTCACCCTCGGCGTTTTCTGGGCTTGCTTACTGGAAGCTATTCAGAGAGGGCAAGGGAGGGAGCTTGGCCCCGTGAAGCAAGGTGTCGTTTAGGAAGGGCGCCTGGTGTGATGCCCAAATACCACGTTGCCGTGCCTCCAGCAGCAGGCAGGCGTCCAGATGCCGGAGTGAGTGTCGCCGGAGAGGGTAATTACGCCATCGCATCAGCCTCTCCCTGTGTTTGCTCCATAATGCTCAGGCAAAAATAACCCCTCGCGTGTGACAGATAACCCAGGCGGTTCGACTTCCCTGGGTGGTTGCTAAAAGGCAGCTTGAGAGCGACAAAGCGAAAGAGAGAAAGGACATGCTGGCTAGCCCAAACAATGACAGAAGCCGTGGGAAGGACAATGCGAATCCATGGTGGTTAATTTGCACAGGAGGAATGAGGGGGCTGGAGCTCTGGCAGGCTTCAAGCCCTCCCTTGTTGCCATAGCGCTGCTGGCTGAGGAAGAAGAGCGGGGGCTGGCAGGCTGGCTTCTGGAAGGAATCTCCTCAGCTCTGGCTTCTCCTCGGGAAGGACTCCACGGGAAGGCACCGGCATCCCGGTCGCAAGGACATCCCGAAGGGACAGATAGCACGGGAACCCAGAGGGGGTGGCGGGGAATTCCCCTTTCGGAAATAACCAAAGCTTTTCCACGGCTCACTCCCCGCTCCTTGTCTCCTCCCCGCCGTGCCCTACACGGAGGCAGAGGTGTCAGCCTCGGGGGAAGGAGCGGGAGTTCTCTCGCGGTCAGAGACAGGCACTCCACACCGCGACTAGGCTAAATCCAGACTCCTTAAAACACAGGTGTGCAACAGGCCCGGCTGAGCAGGCAAAAGTCTTCCTTGCGCTCTCTTACGTCTAACATTTTCCGTGCTAAAATAAACTAACCAACTGCTCCCTGCCTACTTCTAAGGCTCAGAGATGGGTTGGCGGCAATTCTTTTGAAAGACAAGAAAAAGCGTGCGGTGATTCATTTCGCTGTTACAAACAAGGGAGTGAGCACAACCCGGTAAGGGACCGCGCGGCCAGGAGGAGGTTAGGAAGGGCAGTTAGCCTGGGAAAATACTCGCATGCGAGACCATGTCACCGGACCCTCAGTCCCGCTGCACCACCCTTCAGTCTCGGGATTATTTATTATTCCAATCATTATCAAAACCCTGCTCTCCAGGGCTATCACTGTAGGTGCACTGGACTAGTAATTCAGAGAGAATGCTAATCTAAAGGAGGAAAGCTCACCACCTCTCGCTAATCGTGTGGCCAGGAGGATGTTTGTTTACATAGCTACCCTTGAAAGTAATTCAGACTCCTAGAGACCGGCCTTCGGCGCCGGTTACGAACCCCAGTTCGTGGACAGACAGACAGAAGGACAGTGCCAGATTACAGGCAGCCCTAGCACTAGTTTCACGGCGATGATTATGGATCAGACCGAATGCAAGATAAACCCCGCAAGGATATACCGACCCGTTTAGCCATGTCTAAAGAAACAAGCATTCCTGCAGACGGTTGCTAAGAGCAACGTGTCTTAAGCACCACCTTTAGACCAGATGGAAGCAGAAAATAAGTACAACAAGGAATTCAGCACACGAGATCGGTAACAGCCCTGTGACTTTTTCATCATTACCCACCTTGCCTTCCACATAAAAGTGTACGCGAGGGGAAGAATTTAAACAAAAATAGATACAAACCAAGCCACTACTCTTAGGCGGAGATAAGAGCTTTCAGTACCCCACAGAAATTGATGTAGAGGCTGCTACAGCGCGAATGCGGGAGATCCGCGCTTCCCCCACCCCCACCCCCACCCCCCAACCGCAACCATGCTGTCAGTAGGCACAGAGGATGCCGCATGTCTGGGGAAGCAACTTTCGGCCTGCCCCCTCCCCCGCTCCGCGCCGCGGCTCGCCCGCGGGGCGCGGAGCTCCGCCCGC
>VZSC01008243.1:91578-125229 GCA_013398225.1 Steatornis caripensis
GGATGTAATTATTTATTTAATTTCGTTTTGGTGAGCAGTTTTGCATATATAATATTCACGGTCAGCTTTAGCAAGGCATAAACTTTGGGCAAAGTGACTCCTCTTATCAGTCTGATTTCGCAAGGTCTCTTGGAAAAAAAAAAAAGTAATACAGCTACCTGTAATCCATGCTCAGAAGAGCTCCTAACTCACCGACGCGTTTATAACCGGAGCCATAAAACAACTTGTGACTAATTCCTTTTACTGTTAAATATTCATCAGCCCACACTGCAGCCGAGTTTCGTTTCCCCCGTCATAACACGCCGCCCCCTCGGCACCGCGGACAGCGCCCGGCGCGGCTCCTTCAGCACCGCGGAGAGCGCCCCCGGCCCCCGCCAGGGCCCGCGCGCCCCCGGCCCGCCGCTCCGCGTGCCAAACCGCCTCGTTTGGTTGGTTTTGGGTTTTGGTTTGGTTTGGTTTGGTTTGGTTTGCCTTTCCAGTCATTTCACAGCACGGAAAGGAAACTAAAATCTGTTATCAGCTTCTTTAAAGACACATATTATACCCTTGATTATGTTAGCTGGCCAGCTATTTTATGGCATTTCATGGGTTCAGAAGAAGTACTGCTCTCCTCCTTATCTGCCGTCACACATCGCCTAACGTTGTGCTAACATCCCTCCACCTTTTTTCGAACCCTAGCTCCCACCTTGAAGGAAAGTCCTAGTTAATCTAGAATTATTTTCTCAAGAATATCAGTTCCTTATCAAAAAGTAAATCTTGCAAGACATCAGATGTTTAGAACTCACTAAATATTTCATGACTGAAGATCCCTTACAGACTATACAATTAACTAAAGCCTCAGACTTCACCACCCTAGACACCTTTCCTGTTAATTGGACTCGAGCTTCATTTCTCCTTCGGGGGAGGGAAAGAAACGGAAGGGTAACCTTTAAAAAGACACTTTTGCCCACCCTCCAGAACGATTTTAATATGAAAGCAGGTAAATGTTCGTAACGCCTTTCATATTTCCTTCCCTGTGAGACCGACAGTTCAAAGGTTGTAAACTGTAATAAAATGTTATACTGGAGAAGCTGGTCTTGCATTTTGGGTGCTTGCCACCACTGTTATGTACTTCTTTTCAGATTAAAGTCTTCAGAAAACTGCCCTCTACACTTCAGTGATCAGCAGCCGGGAAATCTGCAATCCCTTGGATGTGTGTTTTGATTTGGTTTACATTTTGGTCATCTATCGTAGACATGGTAGTAACCCATCTTTAATAAGCAAGGACAATGCTCAAGTGAAGATCATATGAAAAATTATATTCCAGCTATAGATGAGAAAATAAGAATAGACAATCTGAGGCCTCTAAATCTTTTCTGGGTAATAAAAGCCCAGTAATTTTTTAGGTATGTGTCAAGTATAAACGGTGATCTTATGTACAGAATGATTTATTTGGAAAGGGGAGACATGCAATTCCGATTAACTTAGTATATCAGGCACTTTTTCCTTCAGACCTTATTTTTATGTGCTGTTATCATAATAAAAGTTAACCCAGTTCCAGCTAGCTGCCACCTACTGGGATGTATAGTTTTGCCATGTTACTTTAAAAAGGGAATGGCTTTCATTTTCAGGTCATAGCTGTGTCCCTAAGAATCGAAGATAAGATTTTTATATCACACAATCCACTGTTTTGTCCTCTCCCAACAACTGATATAGACTTTGTGTGTGTACAACATACGACCCCCAAAGCTTTGTTCCTCGGCCATTTTTCGGCAAATCCTTGCAAACCTTTCAGATTCACATGCCACCACAGTCCTCCTGCTGTTCCAATCTGGTGTGAGGAGAGCCGTAGCTCACTGCAACACCTGACCAGCATCTCCAGATCTCTAGAAACAAGTGTTGCAGCTTTGCTGACAAAGCAGTAACACAGTCCTCCCTTTTAAAATGTTTGCCAAAATATTCAAATGAATGTTGATATTGTCATTTAAAAGCACATTGCGGCTCACTTGCACTTTACTCCCACCAGCTATAAAAACCATAGGTTCTCCTCTGTCCGTTATTAGCTCAGTCCAAATTTACAACCAAGTTTCTGCTGCGCCGATGATTAATGACATTTTAAAATGGTAATTTTTAGCTAGTGGAAAGATGTGTATTCTAATTAACGAACTGAGTATGCAACAGACTTACTTGTTCAGGCACTTTTGAGTAGCACAGCAGTATACTTTCCTAGCAGGTTTTGAGTAGCAAGAACAAACATTTATGACATTATCTACAGATCAGCCTGTCGTCCCTTCAGTTTCCTTTGGGGCTGGGGAAAGCGTGAAAGATTTTGGGAGGAGGAGGGGGATGTTCAATGTTTCGCATGCTCTACTCCCTCAAAAAGTTTCTAAGGAAAACGTGAAGAGAGGTTTTCATTATAATATATTAATTCCCTTTCAGTGCACACACGGCTCTTGCAGTCATGCCTCCACTCCGTAGGCAGGAATGTCTCTTGCTTCACACAGAGACTGTCAGCGCCCTGGCTGGGCTAGCGATGGATGCTCACCCAAAGAATGCTGATTTTGTTCAGAAATAAATGACAGGACTGCCGACGAGCTGGAAGGGAGGCTGGCTGCGCCGTACGATGGGGGCCGGATAGAGGCAGGAGGAGACCTCACGGAAGTAGGGACTGTTGTCCACCCGCAACTCTAGCGAAGTTAGAGCCCGTTTCGCACCTCCGCTCCTCCAGGAGAGCGGGGGGCACATCTTCAAGGCTGTCGGCTCGGCTGCCCTGAGCTCGGCCCGGGAGCTGCGCTCCGACTGTGGGCGGCAGTTCCGGGCTTCTGCGGGAACCGGCGGGGGCACCGGGGGGCTGCGCTGCCCTAGCCTCTCCCCCCCGCTTCCCACCCCTCCACCTCCAGAGAGGAAGGCGACAGGTTTGCCTACCCTACACGAGGGGCAGACCCGGGCGGCAGGAGCCAGCCAGCTCAGCAATGCTCGGGTCCACCAGCTCAGCGCCCGCCTGTGCCCGGAGACACCTGGCCAAGCGACATCGCGGTGTGCAGCTCTCGGCACGACGCGGCTCCGGTGCGTCCCGTGTCCACCTCCCCTGCCCCCCACGTCGCCACCTCCCCGCAGCCCTTCACTTGCATGCAACCCCTCCGGCCGTGGCTACTAGCCGGAGACCCCGGGGCATCCTCCTACCTTGAGCTGCGGGCGGGGAAACGAGAAGGGAGAGGAAGGCGGAGGCGGGGGGAGGAAGGGCGGTGGCAGGACGCCGGGGACTGCCCGGGCTGCGGTGCAGCCGGCGGCCGGGCACCACTGACGGCGGCGGCTGAGCGAGGGAGGAGGGAGGGAGGGAGAGAGGGAGGGAGAGAAGGGAGGAAGGAGGGAAGGGAGGAGGGAGATCCGCCTCCCGTCTGGATCGCTGCACAGCGCCCTTTAAAGGAGCAGAAACCCTCTTCCTCCGCAGCCGCCGCTCCCGGCTCCCCGCAACGCCAAGCCTCGTCGCCGCCGGGGCCACCGCCCCCGCCGCCGTCCCCGCCCGCCCGCCCGGCGGCCGCAGGGCTTCGCGGGCGGACGGCGCAGCACAAGAGCTCCGGCCTCTCCTCCCCCCGCTGCCGCCCCGGGGGCCCGATCTCGCCGGGCGGCGCGTTTCCAGGGCGTTAGAAGTCCGAGCTCCTAACCGGGCTCCCCGAGACCGCTTTGTAAAAACGGATGGGGTGGAGGGGGTGGCGGGTGGATCCCGCCGCGTGCAAAACGGCCCTTAGCGACCCCTGCCCGTCCCCGTTTTGCCCCGCGGGCGCAGGAGTGAGCGGAACGCCGCTACCGCAGCCTGCGGGGGTACTAGAAAAAGTGCGGATGCCTTCGGATGCTTCTCGACTCCTTTCTTCGTGCTGAAGCCCGCCTGTCCCCGCTCCTTCCCTGCGCTAGCAGGGACTGAGCTCGGCCACTTTTTCTTCACCCCATCCAGGCTGGAACGGGGTGCGGGCAGGAGAAACCTCGTGCGAGGGCGAGCGCGGCGTGGGGAAGGCAAAGCGAGCGCGCGCGGTGGGAGCCGCAACGGCCTCTGCTCCCTCCCTCCCGCCCCGGCCCGAGTCGCTCCTAAGAGGCAACGCTGTGGGAGAGGGGTCTCTTCTAATGGGGCCGAGGCCTCCCTCATGAGCTGGGGTGCGAAATGCAGTGCTCCCCCCGCCCCGGTTCAGGATTGCCAGTACTTTCCTCTCTCGCCCAGCCTCATTCGCCACCGTAGCGCCGCAGGCGTCTGCCTGTTCTCCCCTTCTCCCGATTTTGTTTTGCGGCTCGGACATGCCTTGAAGCGCCGCGGGATTATTCCCTGGGCCCCCCACCCCCCAGCCTTCCCAAGGTCTGATCTCCAGGCAGACGTGTTGTGCAGTTTGACAGGAGAATCCCCGTGCCCTCGCCTTTCCCCATGGAAAATTCCCGTTCCTGGCTCCGCGGGGGAGCGCTGCATGCACCCCGCAAAGGACGCACAGGCGTTGCACCGCTTCATCTGTTCAAGGGATCAACTAGGGAGTCCTGGTAATCGGATGCGGAGGGGCTCGAAGAGCGTCAAAGAGATGGGCCTGGGGCGGGTGGGGGTTGGTGACTGAAAAGCTCCTGTAATTAAGTAAACAGCAGAGTTGTTGTGCGAAGTAAATAAATAGTCAATGATCCCATTGTAGAGCCCAGCGCAGGCAGCACAGACTGCGACGGGCTCGCCTCGATTGGGCTCTGGCCGCTGTGACTTGCAGCTTAATCGGCCCCACAGCACTTCCCTTAATTACTTGCAGCGCACTTCTGTGGTCGACAGAAAATTCATTAGTCAGTTCATTTGCCTGAGGCTGTAATGGAGAGAATGAAAACTCTTCATGAATGAATTTTAACTCCTGTAAAAAAATAAAGGCGCTGCGAAAGCAAAGCGCTTCATGCAACCTTAGGAGGCAAAGGGAGCTGGGGAGGAGAGGCTGCGCCAGAGCTAAACGGGTTGCTTGTGGGGCAACCGAGCGCGACAACGTCGCGGGAAGCTGAGCTCTGTGGGGTCCTGCAGGAGGAAAAGGAATCACGGGGATCGCCACGGGAGTGACCAACAGGTTTCCACGATCTCCGGGAAGGCGACGAGGGTTAACGCTGCGGGCAGGCAAAGGGTGGGAAGCGTGAGAGGTCGGGTGAGCAAACACCTGTGCAAGCAGCGAGTTGGTGATTCCATCTCTCTTCTTTTATCGTTGACTGCATTTGCCCTGTTACTATTCCGTTTTCTGACCAGAGCAAAAACACCGAACAAGGCAAACATAAAAATACATGACTCAAAGGTGACTTTCTAAGATGAGAGAAAGGCCAGCAGGACAAGAAAAGGGATGTGGCATTTCAGTCCTCAGAATGTTTCTAATATTGCAGATAGATTGTGTAACACCCTCATTCAACTACATCTATGCAGTCTTTTCCCTTGTTGCCTGGGTTACATTTCTGTCCAGACGTGGAACCCTCAATGCTTTTCTCAGCCAACAACAGTTTATACAGAACCAGGTCCTCCCTCAGACAGGAAAGAGGTTCTCAGTGTCACCGGTCCTCTTATCAACATGTATCACTTGGGATATTTAGGGACTTCGCATATATCCCATTATTACTCAAATGAAAGAAGTTGGAGCAGGAAGAAATGAACAATGAGCCTAAGATCACACTGCAAGTCAGTGGCATAATGGAAGACACTCTGGGATTCTCTTTTCTCAGGCTTGACTACTGCAATACCCCATAATTTCAATACTGACAAAGTTTCTTGTGATGTTTCTTCCCAGTTACACTGTGGGAACTTTGAATGTTATCAATACTGACCACCAGAAAGAAACATATAGGAAAGCAAAGGGTCAGTTTGTCAATATTGAAAATAAGGTGTACCAGAGAATTTGTCATGCAAAGTCCTAGACTCTTACAAGAGAAAAATCCAAACTTATTTGCTTGCTTGCTTATTTTTAACTGTTATTTTAATTGAAATTTAAAACTTTATCAGATAAGAATATACACGTGTCATCTTTTTCACCAGCTATTTAAAACAAGTTTTATAAGTGCCGATAAGAATTTTGCCCCATTAAAAAGTAAACAAATTTGCAAAGATCTTTGTGAGAGTGTTTTTTTGTTTTGTTTGTTTTTCCCAGAACTACTTCTAAATATATAGAATGAAATAATCTATGTTTATCACATTCCCACACCATTAGGTGCGTTTACATCTCTAAATTAGAAGTAATGTAAACTTGTAGATTAATTCTTTTAAGCCTTCCACAATGAAATTACCCAAGGATGACAGACAAATTCTTTCCCCACAGAAATCTATCTCTAGTATTCAGTACATCTGAATATTTAATACTTTTTTTCTTTCCTGTTTTATCTTTCAATTTGGGTCAGCTATGATAATGTAAACACTGACAGAATTTAAGATCTTTCAAAAGAGTTTCCATGGAATTTTTTGAAAATGTCAGATCTGCAAAGACTCAAAACCTAACAAAATAATCTCTTAGGGATTCTGGATGCTGATGCTTAACAGCCCTAAACAAATTCTTTCCAAATTAATGACCCAGATCTGAGTACTGACACTTGTTCAAGACGAGTGGTTTACAGCTTGTGCCCTGCCAAAGAATACACTGAAGCAAACTTTTGGGGCTTCAGATTGCAGACAACTGAATATTTTGGTCTTCCTGCCAGCCATTGTTTTACTTTTTTATCCTCTTTCAGTTGTGAACAATGCTGGGTGTTCTTTCAGGAAATCAGTGTCCTACTGCTACAGCATAAGGACTTCTGGTACAGCTCATGGGCAAAGAAAGAATTGTCATTAGTTTGGCCAAGGAAAAGCCTCAGACGTTTTGGCTCTTCTTAGTCGGTTGCAGCTGTTAATAATGACCTTTTATACTCATATTCCTGGTCAAGCTGGCTGCATGTATCAAATATTGTCCCTTCAAACAGAAGAATGAGTCAAAGCAGGATGGAATAAAACAAAAAAAAATCTTTGTCTTGAAGAAATAAATCCCTGTTCTTGTATTATCCACTTGAGGGAGACAACGAGCCATAGGTTACATCCATATGTCAGCTTGATGGATCATATACAAAATCAAACTTTTAATTGATTAGGCGATTGTACCCACTGTGTGTTATCATTAATTTAAAAAGTACTGGCCTGTGTAACACAGCGGGCATGATCACAGAATCACAGAATGCCAGGGGTTTGAAGGGACCTCTGGAGATCATCTAGTCCAATCCCCCTGCTAAAGCAGGTTCGCCTAGAGCAGGTTGCACAGGNCCTCTCTGCCCAAATCTCCAGCCTGTCTAGGTAACGCTGAATGGCAGCACAGCCTTCCGGTGTGTCAGCTACTCCCTGCAGCAAACTTGCTGTGGGTACACTCTGTCCCTTCATCCAGGTTATTGATGAATATGTTGAACAGGACTGGACCCAGTACCAACCATTAGTCACAGGCCTCCAACTAGACTCTGCGCTACTGATCACAACTAGCTGGGCTCTGCCATTCAGCCAGCTCTTGATCCACCTCACTGTCCACTCATCTAACCCACACTTCCTAAGCTTACCTATGCCTATGAGGATGTTGGGAGAGACAGAGTCAAAAGCCTTGCTGAAGTCAAGGTAGACAACATCCACTGCTCTCCTCTAGTCCACCCAGACTATGGTGTTTCTCATAGCAGTTCATTGATCTGTACATCTCACAGTTTTCTTCTCTTTCCTTACTGTCTAACAAGATGGGATCATCTAAAGACTTTCACTGATAGCTCTTAGGCATGAACATCTAGAGTCTTTCCAGGTTATGTCCCATAACTCTAGAATTAATACCTCACATTTGAATGTGGCCTAGTTCAAGACTTAAATGTTGACTCACTTTATAATTTAAGAGATACACTGAAGTATATTACATTACTAAGAGGCCTTAAATACAACACTACCAAGAGCCATAAAATAATAAAAACTTTCTCTGAGTCTGAATACCTTTGGATACAGAAGCATGGCTTGGACATTTTATTTTATTTGGTGCCAGTCACAATACAGCGTAAAATATTCTCCAATAGAGTGTCATATTTTGCGGTCTTCCCATGATGGTTTTCATGTCTTAGCAATCCTTATTGTTATAAAAGATTCTGATGTTTGTCTTAAACAGCTTTACAACAATTGACACTCATCACTCTTCCTCTTACCTGCACAGATGACTTTTTTCCTCCCTCTAAAATCATCTTCTGAACATTTGAAGAAACATTATGCAGGAAGATAAATGTCACACCTATCTTCAAGAATGGCAAGAAGGGGGGCCCAGGGAATCCAGGCCTGTCAGCCACACCTGAATCCCTGTGAAGGTGATGGAGCAGCTAATCCTGAAAATCATTTCCAAGCACATGAAGGACAGGAAAATCATTAGGAGTAGTCAGCGTGGAATAACCAAGGGTCGGTCATGTTTGACCAACTTGATAAATTTGTAAAATTAAGTGTCTGGCTTGGTGAATGAGGGGAGAGCAGTGGATATTGCCTGCCTCAACTTCAGTAAGGATTTCCCATAAGATCCTCATAGAGAAGCTGCTGATGTGTGGACTGGGTGAGCAGACAGTGAGGTGGATTGAAAACTGGCTGAATGGTCAGGCCCAGAGGATGGTGAATAGTAGCATGAAGTCTAGTTGGAGGCCAGTAACTAGCAGGGTATGCCAGGAGTCAATACTGCATACAGTCTTGTTCAACATCTTCATTAATGATCTGGATGATGGGGCAGAGTGTACCCTCAGCAAGTTTGCTGATGACACCAAACTGGGAGGAGTGGCTGATACACCAGAGGATTGTGCTACCATCCAGTGGGACCTTGACAGTCTGGAGAAATGGCCTGACATGAACTGCATTAAGTTCAACAAAGGCAAGTGCAAAATGCTGCACCTGGGGAGGAACAACCCCATGCACTGTACAGGCTGTAGTCCAACCAGTTGTGAAGCAGCTTTGCAGAAAAACACCTGGGGGTGCTGGTGAAGACGAAGTTGAACATGAGCTAGGAATGTGCCAGTGTGGCAAAGAAGGCTGATGGTAACCTGGGCTGCATTATAAGTGTTGCTAGCAGGTTGAGGGAGGTGATCCTTCCCCTCCACTTAGCACTGGTGAGACCACACCTGAAATAGCGTGTCCAGTCCTGTGCTGCTCAGTACAAAAGACACATGGACAAATTGGAGAGTCCAGCAAAGGGAGGTGATGAAGGCACTGGAGCATCTGCCTTATGAGGAAAGGCTGAGAAAGCTGGAACTGGTTAGCCTGGAGAAGAGATGTCTCAGGGAAGATCTTAGCAATGTGCATAAATACCTGAAGGCAGGTTGCAAAGAAGACTGACCCAGGCTCTTTTCAGTGGTGCAGTTCTCTTCCATGAGTTTTGTTACATCAATCTCCTTCAGTGCAGATTACAATGCAGTACAATAATAGCTGCAGATAAACTTGTGTAAGCATCTGAACTGACAGGACCAGAGGCAATGGGCACAAACTGGAACACAGGAGGTTCCCTCTGAACGTTAGCAGACACTTTTTTACTGCAAGGACAACCAAGCACAGGCACAGGTTGCCCACAGAACATGTGGAGTCTCCCACCCCAGAGATATCAAAAACCATCTGAACATGGTCCTGGGCAATCAGCTCTAGATGATCCTGCTTGATTCGGAGTGGTTGGACCAGATGACCTCCAGAGGTCCCTTCCAGTCTCAACCATGCTGTGATTCTGTGATTATCTTGTGTATCCCCCAGACTACCCTTCTCTAGACTTTCTAAGCATCTCACATTTATAACTTCTTTTGCCAGAACGTTTCTAATTGATCCATATCACTACATTACAGTGTACAGAAAAGTATACAGTACAGAAAAGACCACAATCTAAGTAGTGAGTGGAAGGAAAGACTATTAATACTGTTTTCACGTTCCCATCTTATTCAGAAATCCCAATATGACGGTTGACTCCTTTGCAACAGCATGATGTTGTGAATTTATGTTTGCCTTGTCTCAATACTGTCTAGATGCTTTTCTGCTTATTTACCCTCTGATTAGCTATTTCCTCACTTGCATTTGCTGAACTACTCATTCTCTCCCAAGTGTAGAATCTTGTGCTTGTCCCTGTTTAATATAATTCTTATTTTTCCAGAACACTTTTTCAATTTGTTGAGACACATTGCAAATTCTGGGCTTAACCACCACTGCTTCTGCAGTTTCCCCTATATTGTCTTCATCAAACATTTAAATGAGGCAGCCATGTCATTAATACTTGCAATAGCAAATATGCAATAGCAGCATAGCAGGATATAAAGAATTCTAGAGAAGTCTTTTTTTGCCTTACAGTTCAACAGCATACCAATAAATTTGTTTTGCACCAACTTTTACATTGTTTTGCTTATGTAAATGTCATATCTTGTTCAGACTCATTCTTAGAAACGCTGTAGTCTTATTTATTAATACTAACATATTTTCCCGAATGTCTTATCCTTGTGCTTTGTGCTTTGAGCCCAACAGAATTTTCTCTCCCGCCTTTTAAAGAAAAAACATATATGTAGGAATACGTGTTCTATAGGTTTAATGAATTCATATACATCTAGCTTTTCACAAATCCGTGCTAGTTTAGATGCATGGAAGAAAAATATTAATAGCTGGACCAAAAGAGCCCCATGGCAACAAATGAAGCTTTGAAAAAATGTGAAGATGGAACCTGAGTGAGCCAATTACATGTTCAGGACCTAGTTTTGCATCTAGACTCAGAAGTAATCATAATGGATAAAAAATTAAACCAGTTAAAAAAAAACCCAGTTAATTCCTACAAGCACAATGCTGAAATAGCTATGAGCAAAATTGCTGGTTTATGTCTTAAACAAGAACTGGATACACCACCTTATAACATAGCCTTAAACAGAACTTTGATCAATAATAAAAACGAGGCTTTAGTTTAAATAGTGGGTAGTGGAAGTTTCTCTAATATGAGATAATGCCCAATAGATAGGTAACTTTGAATTTTAAATATGAAAGAGTACATTTTAATAATGTAAAGAAACTTCAGTTTTACTTTGCAATTGAGTTATTATTCCAATAAGATTTAAACTTCAGTAATAACATAATATTGAAATGGGTCTTTGATCATTGTACTTTTTTCATGTCTCTCTTAGAATATACCATATAAAAGATTAACATTAATCATGCATCAATGAGCTGCAACAGGTTTTGTACAGCTGTACAGTTAAATTACCAGTATACTTGACCCAAACTCTCCATACTTGGGGAACTTTGCATTGATTGCATTTACAATATTAAAAGAGAACTTTTTTCCCAAGTGTCTGAGTGATTTATTCACTGTGAATTTATAGAACTAATTTTCAGGGGGGAAGAACATAGCAGGAGAATTTATGTTAAATATTGTTCCAGATACCTAATCTTGAAGAAATATCAATAGATTTTGTAGGTGATATTTTTGTGTTTCGTATACAGCTGAGAGTAGGCCTCCATCCTCAAATACGCAGCCATTTAAACCAAGTAATCTATTATATAGTCTGATGAATTATAATTACTCTCACTCATTTTCCTGGCATTTAGAAATCAGCGTGAATCCATTGTCAAGATTCAGCCTCAGTACTAGCTACTCATTAGGACAACTGTTAAAGGGTGCTCCACTGACTTTAAATTCCCAGCACAGAAGAATTAAAGTTTACTAGTGTGTAGAGAATTACAAGATCTGTGCAGTGTTTAAATCTCTTTGAGGTTTTGGAAAGTGAATTTCACCTAAAGCAAGCCTATGCTTCTAATCTACCTTGACATTATTTTAGTTAGGCTATACAAAGTGTATTTGGTCCATTTCAGGAGGGGGCAGGGAAATTGCTCTGCTGTTTAAACCTAAGCAGTTTATCAGATATGGAAAGCCATTTCTAGTATGTGAAAATACTCCCTGGGGCATATTCCTCTAGAATATGGATTTTAAGTAGATAGGAAGTCACATACCCTGGCATTATATTATAAAACAAAATAATGACCTACTTTAGCAATGATAACTATAAGTGAAGTAATAGGGTCACAAATCATATGTAAAAAGAAACACCTTCAGTAATTGAACTCTAATTTATTCAATACTTTTCACATTTTAAGTATGTATAAGCACCTTTACTTTCTCAATTTCTTTGCTATCACCTCATTCATTTGCTAGGAAGAAGCAGCAGGTTTCACCTCAGTCTGAGTTTTTAGTAGAACAAAAGTCTTAGCTTCTGGGAGAACAGCTTAAGCCCTGTAGTCAGCACGATTCAAATATTTACTTAAATACTTTGTCAAATTAGTATCTGACTTAGAGAAACCATTTAAGGCTGCTCAAAGACCCTCTTTCTCTGGAGAGTATGTTAGTACCCATACGCGGGCTGAGAAATGATGACCACATTTCAGTGATGAAGACTGTTTAGAGTCCCAGATTTGGACAGCCCTGGAAATTATATTGATAGCTTAATTTCAACATATGGTTGAAATCCATTGTCCAGGAAAATCTTCTAGAAGTGAGAGGGACAAAAGAGGGCTCATTTTTCACTATTTGAAATTGCTGAAACCAGAACTATAAAGTTGTTGAGAGAAAAAAGGCTGTTGGACAAACTATTCTGAGAGAAAGGGCAGGACAAGCAAGAGATGATGAAACCAGTGCTGTGAAGAGCAGAACCTGAAACTGAAACTGAAAAAGAGACCAAAAACCAGGAAGGATAAGAGAAATCAAAAAGAGTTCCTGAGTTAACAGGCCCCTTGCTGTGAGGAAGGGAGAGTATCACAGGATAAGTATCACAAAAGAAATAAAATATTTTAAACTTACTGAAATTGCTTGAAAGCTGCAAGAAAACACTGCATTGGGACAACTGCCAGAAGGAGTGAAGACTTTCTGAAGATTAAAAGAACCACACAAGTTATTCTTGGATAATTTAGGAGAGTTTATTTCTCCTTAATACTACATATAATACAAAGCATCTTTAAGAAAGCATTTTAAACTCACAGTCTGCCGTCATTCTAACGAGTTAGCGTTTTAGTCCTAGTTTGGCCTGTTTCTATGTCTATAAATGATGAACATTGAGGCCTTGAGGATCAGACTTACAGTCATTCTTTATCAAAATCAATGTCCAGTCTAAAGAGAAGCTGAGAAAATTTCTACTCTCCTAGATTTACTAAAAAAAAAAAAAGAGCCTCTCCGCTTTCAGTGTGCATTTTTTTCTCCTAACAGATAAGAGACACTCATCTAGTATCTCTTGATAAAAAAGAGAAGAGATAAATCTCCTTTTCCAAACTTAGCATTCCCTTTTAGGAGTCCTTCAGGAAGAACATCTAAATCAAATGAAAACTCTTATCTCAACAGGATGAATTTCTAATAAACAATGAGAAGGAGGAGACAAGAACATCATATCAAGACTTAATTTGAAGTCAAATGTTTTGCTGTTTTTGTTTCTTCTTTAAGACTTGACATGAATCCAAGAAGGGAGAACTAGAATTAAAGATACTCCCATCTTTCATGTTTTATTAACAAGTCTTTTACAACTGGAAAACAACAGCAACAACAAAAAAGGACAGGGACAATTCTAAAAATTACTGAAGAGGGAATTGAGACAAAGCACAAAAAAGAATCAAGTGAAAGCTAGCTCTTACTAACAATAATTTCTTATGCACGTGACTGCAACCTAAGTAGGTGGAACACATATGAACAAATGCAGTAATTCCTAGTTTTCTGCTTTTAACCAGAGATGGGAACATTTCCACAAATGATAAGTACATTTTCATGTAACTCCCTGCAGTTTACAGTAGATCGCACTATGAGTCAGATGATTAAATAAAGTTCAGAACTTTGAGCAGAAGGTTTTTCCCCAAGTCTCACAAGCAAAAGAATGCAGCTAATAATTTCATATAGACTTCTCTATGGCAGGTAAAAGATGTCTTGCAACTGTCTAATCAGTTGGTCTATAACACCCAAAGGAGCAGAATAAACTTGGATTAAATCACTTAGATGACACCTGAAATCTGATGCACCCACATATCTGTAACCAACATGAGGACCTGCCCGATCAATTATTTAAAGAACCAACTGAGCTTGGTGTTATTTACTTTCTTGTTTGTAAATAGACCTTGTGGCAGTATTACCTGCTATTTCATGATAACTGCAGGTTTGGGAAACATGCATTTCAAGATTTTATTTCTTTTTCCCCTGCAATTTTAGTTTAGGAAAACCATACCTAAACCTCTACAAGGAAATAAGAATTTGAAGTACCTACAATGGTCACCATTCAAAGCCAAAAAATATTTTTAAGAAGAATTTCTTCACATTCTAAATCACCTTTGTTGACATCATAGCACTGAAAATGTTTTGTTATTACATTCTGAAAGAGCAGTGCCGACTCTTATTCGCTAAAACTTAGTCTTACTCATACTACAATCTGTACATTGGCAAAGCTGGCTAAACCAGCACAGTGGTTTTTTTCCAAAACCAACCATTTCCAATCTTGCACTTTGAGCTGCAATTCTTTAGCTAGAAGCCTGCAAATTGGAAATCTCTTGTTATAGTTTAAACTATAATTCATGTCAATGTAGTTCAAAATGAGAGTTTTTCCCTGCCATTTCCCCTGCAGTGTTCATCCTGTCCTTTTGTGCTCCTCATGAAATAAACAAGCATCTGTTTATAAATTATATAGGATATTAATAAATTAAATAGGAAACTCTCAACTCTTTAGAGCTTAAGCAGGTAGTCCTATGCAATCTAACAAACAGAAAAACAATAGCAATGATACAGCAGAAGCTACTGTCTTCCCAAAGTAAAAAAAGATGATAGAGGTCTTGACTAATAGTAACAAACTCATTGGGCTCTGAATCTCTCCCAAATTACTTATCTTAGTTATTAAAGAAAACAGCTTTTTATCAAGTGTTTATTCAGTAAACTCCTGGAAGAATTTGTTCTTGTTTTGTTCTTCTGTCAGAGGATTACGGCCCAGCATTTACCAGGAGTTGATTTTAAGCAACATAACCTATCTGCTAGCAGTCTTCACTTTGGCTTAGAGACATGGTGTTATTTTCAGTTTATTAGCAAAAATTTTTGCTTATTTGCAGATTATTTTTGGCATACTTTTTCTGGCATACATTTGATTGTTCAGGTACGTCCCCCTTTCTGTGTGTAGTTGGCCTTTAATATCGCAGTCCTTGGCTTTTAACTGCTAAATATGCTGATTGTGAATAAATATTCCTAAGGGAAAAGAGATAAATCCACACTAAACTAATTCCATGTCTCCTTCCAAATTTATTCCTGAATCTCAGGAGATAAATAGCTAATATATTAGTCCATGAACAGTTTGATTAAATGAAGGTTTCCTCTTATTCTGTGAGATAGTAATAAGGAAGTAATGAGTAATAACTAATAAATTTTACTAATGTACCTGGGTCTGGGTCATCATCAAAGACAGATGAATAAAAGTTGCCTGTTTTCCATAATGAAAGCTGTGAAAATTTGTATTTGATGTGTGTGCTTGAAAATAAATGCCATCTGGAAGTGAAGAGATTTCACTGACACTGATAGCCACAATGCAGGGAAGAGATTAGAAGGAGACATTTTTCATTATACTTATTCATATTTCAAAAAGGTGTGTATCCACCTTTATTCTGATTTGNAATGCCTTCTGGAAGTGAAGAGATTTCACTGACACTGATAGCCACAATGCAGGGAAGAGATTAGAAGGAGACATTTTTCATTATACTTATTCATATTTCAAAAAGGTGTGTATCCACCTTTATTCTGATTTGCATTTCTGTTGAGGTTCTAATATTCAACATATTCTAAGAATTTTCAGTCACTTTGAGACTAGGAGGAGAGAATAAATGCCAGAAGTTTGAATGATAAATGCCAGAAGTTTGAATGAAGGAAAAATTCTTAACACCGATTATCATAGAATCATCGAGGTTGAAAAAGACCTTTAAGATCATCGAGTCTGACCTAACACTGCCAAGTGCACCTCTAAACCATGTCCCAAAGCACCATGTCAACATATCTCTTGGCATAAGCACCAGTAATCCATCTCTTCTGGCCTCTATGACTAAATAGCTGAAAACTTCCCCTGCTCTTTGAGTAATCTTTCTTCTATCCATCTCACTTGTTGCATTTCTGAAAAAAATCTTGTTGGCCTACTGAGCTGACTACACCATTCTGCTTGATCAGTAACCTTATATAATGATGGTTGTTACATGGACAGAACATTTAGCGGTAATTGTACAGTTTAATTCAAAAGGTTAAAATGTAGCTCCTTAGTAATAATGGTTTTACAATGTTTTTGTTTTTATTTTTTCCTGCTGGCATACAAACACAGCCAGGCAGCAGCAGGCTACCCATAAAACATTAAGTATTTTTTCTTATAACCAGTGAAGCAGAACATATAATAGGTTGCCAGTTTCCTGAAATCTTTCCTCAGAAAAGATCTTACAGCTGAACAATGCATGTTTTGGTAGAGTTAAATCAGGAAAGATTCCAGAAGCATATTATTATGTTTCATAGAAATACAAAATATTGATTCATTTAATTCATTTAATTAATTCACCCCTTTTTTTAAGTTAGAGATGAGTTTTTAAAATGTCTGTGAAGCTAGGTTTAGTTCAGAGGAGGAAACATCTCATTTGATGACCTGATCCAAAGTTTGTTGAAGGCAGCGGGAAGGCTTAAGATACAAGCATGAAAAGAAAAACTTTACAAGAGAGGGAGGAAGGAGGAAGGAAGAGACAAACATGTAGTATCAGCTTAGGGATGTTTCAAATATTAGTCAGGTTCTATCAAAACTTCTAGTCACTAGTGTCTTTGGATTTGCCCTGAATTAAGGAGACTGGTTTCTGACGTAAAGTTTACTTACTTTTTGTGCAAAACAACAGCAGTTAGCAGGTGTTTAAGGGATTCAACCATGGATTTAGATGCGTAACAGTTTTTTTAATCATAAACTTTCTTGAAGTTTGCTTTTATTTACACAAGGTGATGTCAGAATTCACTGAAGTTAAATAGATTCAAGACATTAAAATCTTAGAGAAGAATACTGGCTCCCAGGCAGCTTCTTTTTCTTTTTTCTTTTTTCTTTTTTCTTTTTTCTTTTTTCTTTTTTCTTTTTTCTTTTTTCTTTTTTCTTTTTTCTTTTTTCTTTTCCTTTTTTATTTTTCTTCTTTTTCTTCTCATTCTTCTCCTCTTTCTTCTCCCTTTTCTGTTTCTTCTCGTTTGTCTTTTCATTTTTCTTCTCATTGTTCTTCTTCTTTTATTTGTATTTTCATTTTTATTTTCAGAATAGTTGAGTACTATGTGCAGATTTAAAGGTTTAGGATTTATAAAATAGTGACATTTTCTATGAACTTTGATTTGGCAAACGGGATAAGATCTAACCAAAAAACATGTACAACCTTAGTCAGTGGAACACAAATATCACTTTTTAGATACCCAGTTGAATCACATTTGATCAAAACATAAAGCAACAAACCCAGATTTAAAGGTTTGTTTAAAGCATGCAAAGTTAAGTGGGTTGAGGCCCATTTATATAGCCTAATCTCTCTTAAAAGGCTTGTTAGTGCACCAGTCTTTATTTTAGCTGTCAGTGTCTAAACCTCTTATTAAAATGCAAGCATATTACTACATTTTGGAGATTTGTAATTTGGTCATAGTTCAGTGATTTTCAGAGTGCTAATAACAGGCGTATCACTGCTGCATTGACCATTAGAGCCATGTTTCAAAGCGCAGCAGAAAAACAGTCTCATTCTTACACAGTGGTTAAGCTTTTGTAAATCACTTTGAACTAAGCTACTGGAATAGGACTTCTCTGTCCAAATTTAGACATCAGCATCCAAAATAGTTGTCTAGACTGCTTTATAGTCAGTCACAAAGAGTAGGTTTTCTTACAGTGAGATGGATCTGACCCATTTACTAAACAACTGTAGGATGAGGCAACTGAAAATAGATCTACAAGTAAAGACTGCAGCAAACAATTCTGCTTTTTTTAATTATGAAGTACCTGGGAGGTTTTAATTTTAAATTAAGATTTAAGTCATGTAACGAGAGGTTGTTTTGGTTTTCTAATTCTACATTTCATATTTAAATAAATGCATGTGCATACAATGTATGTGTATATATGTGTGTGTGTATAAGTGCGTAAGACAGGACATCTTTACTTCCTTCATATCTTTAAAAGGCCAGCGTAATATAGGAATTACATTCCAAATTGTATCCTGGAATAGGATATTTTCTATATTCTATATAGAAATACAGAATACATTCTATATATTTTCTGCAGAAAATACCACTTTTCATATGAGTGTCATCAGAATAATTCACTTCTGTACTACAGATCACCTTTTTCTATTCCTTATTTTCTTTGTAGGGATTTACAAAGATTTTTAGATCGATTTTATAAGCACTTATTCCAAGTTCTAACTGCTTGTACAAGATAGTAAAATACACAGCCCTGAAGATTATTAATCCAGCATATAAATTCACCCAAGCTTCTCCAAATTTACCCCATCTCTTTATTTAACTATTCTTTAGCTACATATAAGATCGAATAATCAGAGAAGACTTTTCCCAAACTTAACATTGCATTCAATTCCAAAATGTCTGAGAAAAACACACTGGCCTTCTAGAATGTCCCAAACTCCAAATTACTGATGATGTTAGGTCAAGGAAAAGGAGTGAGCACCCATATCAGGGCTGCTCAGAACTTATGCAGTGCTAAGATCCTTAGAGAAGCAGAGGCTGTGAATTTCAGCATTCTAGCTGTGACAATAGGATAATACCACATATCAGTGAAAAGGATTTACTGGAGGAGAAAATACTAATCTATTTAAACTTTCATGTTGACTTTAAACTGCAAAACAGGGCTAGATAGTCCATGATGGAATTCAAGGCTGAATTCACTGCCTATTCACTGGCCTATTCACTTGGTGCTGTGGCATGAACATACATGTGTCTGAATATGGTGTTTCATTAAATTACGTACAAAACCTTTTCATTCTGACTGACTTAGAACATAATCCAGATCTGAAAGAGGAGATAGTTTGGTGTAGAGAATAAAGAAAATGGATTTCACATAAAGCATACCTTATCTTAGTTTTGCACTGCAAATGCCACTCTGTTACCTAGATTGAAATTCTGGAACATAATAAACTGGGAAATAACCACAATATAAAGAAAATACTCTTACTGCCTGAAGTCCTTCTCAGAAAAAATTTGCACAAGTTAAAGTTATGGTCAAGAAGTCCTAGAAAAGCATTATAGAACTTAGGTCTGTTTTGAAGTCAGCGAACTACTGCACACTATCCCACTAACCTTGCAAAATGATAAATTATTGCTGAATTTAGAGTCCTTCAGGAGGAAAAAGGTTCTCTTTTCACAAAACTGGGCCTTTTAGAGTTAAACTCAGTTCTGTTAAACCAAATTAATACTAAATGAAAATTGCAACTTCACTCCTTGAAACAGTGGACTTCTATCTTTCTTTGAGTTTTGAACCTCTAGTTCTTCCCTCAGTTAAAAGACTCTTGAAAGATTCTCATACCCACGACACAAATGCATTGATTTGTTTAGATAAGGGCATTTTGTTTAACTTTCATCTTATTTTATTAAAGTCTTGGGACGAAATATTTATCTCGTGCAGTTGCATAGATCTTGCTGACAGAGTTACAGTGAACTAAGGTCTATCGCAGAAAACTAACTTTGAGCCTTTTAAAGGAACAATGGAATTAATGTTTCTCTAGTACTATCACAACACATTTTTACGTTCTTGCATTATATTTGTAAGAAAAAAGAGCTATCAAAATACAGATTGCCAACCAAGATCTTTCCTTTTTAAGTGTATACATTCATATGTGGTCTGTTTAATTAATACTCATAACATAATGAGCAAACGGGGTAGCCAACCCAGGGCACAACTAAAATATTAAAAGTACAATGTAAACCAAAGAGTCATTCTGCTTTCAGAACTATTCTACTATTAGATCATCATACTGTGAAACACAGCTGCATAATATATTATACTACACAAAAAGCATAAACTATCCTGAAGAATCTCAGTAATACAGCTGCTTTTTCTTAAGATTACAGCAGCAATTTAACCAAAAACTGTATTCATAGGTCACAGGGATGGCCAAAAATTATTGTCATCTCATCCGGTTTTCTACCAGTACAGGATTACTTATTTTAGAGCACAGTTTATTAGAGAACAGCACCACGTCATCTGGGCTCATTGACAAACTCTTTAGTCCATTAATGGAGATGTTTAATGATAAATTATCCAACAAGCTTTGTGGGAAGAACGCAGACATCACTCTTAATTCTACAGTGAATTCCAGTTTCTGCTTTTTTAGAATTTTTTTGTCACTTGCAAGGGTGATTGGGGTTTTTTAATGACATTTGATTAATTGATTACAGAAATAGCAACTACAATAACTTTAAATGTAAACAGTTACGTAGGCTTTGGCTGAAATTTTTGTCAAATTTTCTTCACAAGATAAGTAATCTTAAAACCAGTAATGTCTAAGGACTATAGTGCAAAGGACCGTACTGAAACCAGTTGATTTTATTTTTTTTTACAGACACTTTTCCTTTCAACAAGCAATAACACCCAGATGAATCTTTCAGGTCTGTTTTCTGTCAGAGGAGAAATCACTGTCAGGGAATCTGATCTGCTATTGTTTCACTGTATTCACTAAAGCTTGAACAGAAACAGTCACATGTAACTCAAAGTTTGACTGTATCTACAGAAGCTGTCTATATGTGATATAAAGGGAATCTCCTTGACTGAAGTAATTGTCTTGCTGGAGATCTTTCTCTTTAAAAGTGTTTTAAAACCATAACAGTGAAAGGTCTCATCAGTTATTTGTGTTTGCACTATTGCTCAGGATTGCTTTGATGGTGCATTAAAATGTTTTGCAGATGGACTCTCATGTTCAAAGAATAAGTGACAAGATCAAGTTAAAATAATTGCTTCTCAATTCGTAGTATTTTTTTCTTTTACATGAGCCTTAGAACTTCTGGAGATACCAGGGTAATTGCTCTGTGGCAATGCCGCTCATAATCCAGAATAATTTTTTGATTGAATTGCTACAGTCTCCATCCTGCTATAGTATCTCATCACTGGATGATTTATTATTACTTTTATAATTTTCAAAAATATTTTGTTGTGGGGATTTCCCAAGCAACCCTGAATCTATACTGTGTAATCTGGTAAATGATCCATGAAACTGTAAGGATTTAGGACAAAATTGGACAGAATACTGATGAATTCTACCCTAAGAAAATTTTAATGTATGATATAGAAAGACAATACTCAGAATGTCTGTGCTCACAGATACTCTGTGTATTTTTTCTCTTTTTTTAAATCAAGTTATTGAATAATATCTGCAAAGAAGTTTTATGAATCAGTCTTTACAGACATATAGACATGTTTCATTGCTGTGGTATATGAGGCTTGGTAAAGAATTGTTGCAATTTCTCTATAATAACAGTAAATAAAATTTGGAAACGCCAGGGAATCCCTAAAAAACATACACATAAAAGACTTTTTCAGTCAGCTTCAGATAGACTTCAAAACTAAAACTGGAAGCCAAATCATTAGCAAATTAAAATTTCAGGAACTGTACTTCTAAACATTGCCATAAAGTAATTCAGAAATTAAAATACAATGTCAAACCACAAGAGACATTAGCGTAAAACCAGACGCTGATCTACATTCATATTCTATCCTCAGATCATTTCAGTGAACATAGATGAGGTGAGAACACAGAGAAGATCAACAGTCTTCAATAATGTCAAGGAGACATGAAAAAATCTAAATACCATATGAGTATGGGACAAGAAATAGAGAAGTGAAACAAAGACAAGATTTAAAAAAAACCAAGATGAAATTGCTGTTCAGCAGAATGATGTGAATTCAGTTTACCAAATTACAGTACAGCTGAAATAAAATTTAAAAGGAAAATAAAGGAAGACAAAGTAAAATGAAGAAGGTAAGTACGATCAACAAATCAGATGTAGTCATACAAACTGAAATTTCACTTAAAAATGCTCATACATAGGAACAATCACAAATTCTCTTGATAGCACCCCAGAAGTCCATGTCAAAGCCTTGAATAAGGCGCTCAGGTTCAGTGTAGCTCCCAAGCCAAAGATAGGAGACGTCTGAAGTGCATTCTCACAGCTCTTCTCACAGCAGTCAGGTCTGAGACCACACAGCTCTGTAACATCAGAGCTGACCTTAAATACAGGCAGCTAAACCCCTAGGAAGAGAGGGGAAAGGAGTTGCAGATCTTCTGCACCTCACCCAAGACCCTGAATATCAGATATTAGTCTTAACAAATAAAGGCAAATTTAAAATGAACTAAGAAATTTTCAGAACTTGATTCTCTCTTTTTTTAACCTCCCAGGAAAGATGGAATGCTGGTACAGGTGAGAAAAGCAGGCATCTAAGGTTACTGAAGCTATGCATAAATCTTCAATGTGGGAAGAACATAAATGTAAGACTTCTGAAGAAAATTTTTCTGTAGCATTAAAGCTGGAGTTGTATTGTTTTCGTCACTATACCAAACAATAGAGAAATAGTTAAATTATGAAAACCTCTGTAGTATTTTGAGTGAAATACCATTAAAGACATTCACGATATCTTCTGATCCTTGCTATGTGTTCTACTAATTGCGTGGATTTTTCGAAACAACAGAAAATAAAATGAAAGAAAAGATATAATGGACATTGACTCAATACTTATAGAACACTCTGTATCCAGAAATATAGGAAAAAAATAGTAAAATAAACCAAAAGGAATTATGGAATGCAGGATGTCAAGAGGAATATATCATGGGCTGTCCTAAAAAGGACAGCAGGGTACAAATAGCTAGTCAAAGAGACAATGGCAAACTTGTGCTTCTCCTTGACATAGGAATATGTATACAGGGCTCCAATAAGAGAAAGTCACAGCTTTGCACAGCTTTCTTTCTAGTCTTCCATGCTACTGGGAGAACAGAATTGAGAGGACAAGATAGCATACACTAAAATCATGATAAAAACTTTGGACTTTAAATAACTTTGAAGCAAACACTAAGTACAATGAATGTCTACTACCATTCTGAATGTGGGTGGTTGGCCTAAGATGTGTGCTTTGCCCTGCAGTCCTCTGAGAACAAATTAGTACATGGCCCACATTCTTGACAAGTCCGATAGCTCCTGAATTTATCCTTGAAATATTTATAGAATTTCTAATATTATTCCATTTTTTTAACTTCTGCAGGCGTAGTCCACCTGTAGGTGAGAATCAGTTCTTGTAAAAATAAATTGCATAGAGTCTTTAGTATGGTTAGAGTAAAACAGCTGATTAAACTTCCCAAGTTAAAAAAAAGAAAAAGTAAATCTGAAACCGAAGCAGTATGTACATTTGGTGCAATTATGGACTATTCCCTTTTCATAATGGGCTTCAGCTGTGATTCTACATAAACTAGAAAGACAGGCAGCTAGTTAAAAACACTGTATGCATAGGTTAGTATAGGTTTGTTATTTAGTGTTCAATGCTAATAAGCATACACAAGCCACAGTGGAAAACCTGACTAACTGGACAGTATTCAAGATATTACATTGTGAATGGATAGACATAGTAATTATGTAAGTTCAGTTGATAAAAAAATTAAAATTAATAGAAAAGAACAAGTAGTAGGTCCCTTTGGACTTTCCATGTAAAAGAAAATCTTTTGAGAAGTACACTGGGTTCATTAGACCAAAGAAAGCAACAGTGTGAGAGTCATATACACTGTGACAAGATATTAATTCTGAAATGATAATTACATTCAAAGTCAGTAGATCAAAGAGGAACTGCGTAAACAAATCTCATACAGTTCCCTTCTTTATAATAACTCTGTCAAAATTAGTTATTGGCAAAATTCAAAGATATAAAAGTTCAGCCGTGATATGCATTCTAAATTTTAGAGGCTTACTTGAATCTTAGTTTAAAGATTTAATGCAAAAGTAAGCCAAATATTCTAGTAAGTAATTACCCTTTATTTCCTGGTCTCACACACAAGATAAGAGCCAAAGTTACAGTAATATTTTACATCCGTCACATGCCAAGTGGTCACTCTTTGAAGCAGCCTGTTGTTCTCTTTACTTAATCTTCATATGGCTCTCACCCAATTTCCTCTGGCCATTGTTCCCACGAACAAAAAAATGTCCATTCTATTAATTTTGTCCACCTTCTTATCTTTCAGAAAGTTAAGAAGAATATTTTATATTCTTTATGAAATGCTATTGGACATAAAATTAAGCCTCAGCTTTCTGATCCATAGACTATTTTGGTAGTCAAGAAAATAAGTTTTTTCAATTTCCAGAAGGAAGACTTCCTTAAAACTAATCAGAGAAATAGAGAAATATGATGTATATTCAGGTTTTATTCTAAAAATATAATCATATACAGAGCAAGTTCCAAACTAAATCCCTATTGGTCCGCTGACATTGGCAAAACCGCAACTTATTTTCACAACTTAACACCAACTGATTTTCTAGTGTATCGCTACTTGATCCATACACAATTACTGGTTTTAAGTTATTGTCATAATTATTGGTGAGAGCAGGATGGCCAGAATTTCTGGCTTATAAGGTCTATATCAACATTTTACGACCAAGAGCTGCAAGACACTTTCCAGAGGCCTGAGGAAATGGGGCTCTCCAGGAGTAGTTCATAAACAGAGGACGTTATTAGATCCCTAGGGGTCTGACCACTCTACTAGAAAACAGAAGAGGATAACAAAGCAATGTGTCTACATTACCTTGCAACGTTATTCTCAGCAGGACTTCATCCTTTCAAAAAGTCACATTAGCATTATTCAGTACACTGACATCAGAACATCCTCAGAGCAGGACACAAGACATAGTTATGCCTGGCCTTCTTTCACTTCAAGAGCAAGTGTATCTTGAGAGCCGCAAATTAACCATCCCCAGACTGAATGTGTTGGGGAAAGAGCTGTTGAGATGTAGCACTGTGTACCAATTTCTAGAAAATCTTGATGTTTTAGTGATAATTTAAACAATAGTAGGTGATTTGAATCTAAACCTTCACAAGATCCCAAACTTTGTCAATTTTGCTTTGCTGTGCATAATCAAAAAATATCCTTTTGTTTAAACCAGTAAAAGAGACTTATGGAGGAAAAAAAGTGACAAAGTGGATATTTCAAGGTATAGTCGACATTGTACACGAGCATCCAAATATTTGGTGCTTGAGGCCAATTAAAAATATTCAAGTTAAGTCTGCTCGACTGGCAAAATCTACACTGGAGTAGAAAATCAATGATAGGAACTAGGTATTTCACTTCTGAAACTTAACTCTCTTTCAGGCGTACACATATTTTACTTTCACACTGATGCACTGCATGAGTAGCTTCCAGCAGCAAATGACAGAGTACATCTCATACAAAAGAACTCTACACTTCAACTATTTCTTTAAAAGAAGAGCCTGTATAAGTATTACGCTGTTGTAAATTCAACAGTTATCAAGACAGCACCAGATGTAGATTTATCCTAGAGGATTTTATGTGTTTTGCAGCAGCATGTCTCATAAAAACTGCAATAAATATGCTAATTTTTAATGTCTTTATGCTTTAGTTTCATATTTTATCAACTTATAAAACAAAGATTAAATGTATATGGATATTATACTCTTGGATATTCCTTTCAAAAATGTTGCAATAAGAAGAATATCAAGATTAATATTTCAGTAAAAGGTGAACAATTATTTTTCATTTGCAATTTGGAATGGCTAAGTCTTTGGCCACTAGATGCTATTATCAAGGGACATTAGTGGAATTAGTTTAATATGATGGTTTCACCTTCACTTTAATCTTTGGCAGTAGTCATTCTGGATCTTCTATAGATAAGTTTGCATGAAGGCATTTGGCATTCATGTTTCATGCTAAGAAATCCTGATTCGGATGCAGAAGGCTAAAAAGTGACAGAATATTTAACAGAGGTGGAAAGGTGATGAGCAGAGGTATTCTATTTATCTTTCTAATTATCAGCTATCCAAGGAGATGATGAGAACTTTGACCTTTCAAGTGAACTGAAACTCAAAGTATTAGAGAGATGTAATTAATAGTCTCCAAACAATTTTACAAACAGGTGGCAGTGAATTTTACAAACAGGTGGCATTATCTTCACAAAAGTAACCTGTGAAGGCCATATTTTGCTTTTGCAATGTCCACATTTTGCAATAAAAAAGATTAAGTGTGATTTGCATATCTGTTATATTTCTCATTAAAAATAAGCCTGTGCCACATTTTATGCTTGTATTTCTCAGGCCTTGATGAATGAATAGAAATTGTTGAATGAGCTCACCAATAATAAAATCAAGAAACAGGGCCTTCATATTGCTGTTTTTATAGAAAGAATATACATGGAACCAAATTCACAAATCACAGTATATTGTTGCACAAGGCTTCCAGGCTTGTTTCACCGCTGTTAGCAGAGAAACAAAACGTATGTTGTTTCTACCAAGATTAGTGACAGATACTGTGCCCTCAGGTTAGTCATAGCCAGCTTGAGTGTGTTTGTCTGTCTTGCTTTCCTCTCTGCCAGTTCAATCAGCAAAGAACAGTTTTCAACTGCAATCAAATCTTATTTTCGATAATAAACCACTGAAAAGTAAAGGCTAAGGAAATAGTTTCTAGGGTTTCATAGAGCCTCCAGATGCTACCCTCGATGATGTATTTAATCAGAACATACCTTTACCAGTGCTTAGTCATTCATAAACCCATGGCAGACTTAGAGATACTGCTGGACCATATGGGCCAATACGGGTCCTTCATATTATGCAAATTTTTAAAAATTAACTTTCTATTGTTTTGTCCAGGATCACAGTTTTCATGCCTTTGGAGCACCTGTTCTACCAGCTGTATTTCAGGAGATATTGCCTTACAATATAAGTCCGCAAAGGTACAAATAGCCCTGTTGCAGAAATTGATAGAGAAGGTTATTACATATTTCAGATCTCTAGTAGCTGATGTCCTGGTTTCCCAGCTGAAATCAGGACAGCTGGCCAGGATATGAGATGCATTCCTAGTGTTAGCTTATGTATGTGTGCGTTGCAATATCTATACTTTCATGAGAGAGAGAAACCCTACCATGAGGAGTAATAAACTCTAATTTATAGCTAATGCCAAATTCTGACTCAGGATTTCAGTTCAGAATAAGGAAGTGCCAGTTTATTGACATTGTCCTTTCCCTCATTCAAGAAACAAACTTCCTGAGCACCTTTAAGGGTTGATCTGTCCACCTGCCACAAGCATATGTGGGGCATTAATAATTTGGAAACAAACTAGCTCAATCCCCCTTCAGTAAGACAAGTGCAGGGGATTCCTCAATTTGGCAATCTGTATTTGGGTAAAGCATGCTTGTGTTATAGCTAAGTAATATCTTTTTAAAAAGCAGTTTATCTTCAGCTGAATTCAACAAGACGCAGAGAATTTACTACTTACCTTTGTAGTTGGTCCCAGTGACTACCACTCCTCTGTAAAAGAAAATGTTTTTATTAAAAAAAAGTTTTTATTAAAAAACTAGTTTTCTATTTTAATTGGTTTTGTTCATATTCTAGTTTCATTTGTGGCCTGCCTTTTCTGCTAGAGAGCTCACTGTTTTCCTTCTATTAGGCTGCATGTATGTATATAAACATTTCATACAACTGCATTTGTGCAGCAGTTTATGTTAAAATTCTTTTGTTCACTACAAATCCTATATGTTCTTAAGTCTCCATGTTCTAAGAGTCTCCATTTTCCAGTAACATGTTAAAGACTGAATTCATTACTTCTAGATGCAAAAGTATGGCAGTTGGCATGGTTAATCATATTTTATCTTAACATTTTGGCTGTATTCAACTTTTAAAATTATTATTCCATGTTTACTCATTCCTCAGCATTATTTGCTATTATAACAATTTTCGTCATCTGAAAATGTTGCTACTTGTGATCATTGCAGCTTCATCCACGTGATAATTATTATTAACTCAACATCTTGTCAAATATCATTGTGCATATGAGCATACAGGAATTTGACAGAATTTGCTGGACTTTCAGAGAGAAATGCATATGCTTTTTGGACATATTAGTTGTCATAACCCTAAATAATCCATGTTATAACTATGTGCAGCTTCCTCACTTCCTCACTTATTTACTACTTTGTGGTAAAGAGATTGTGAGGTGCTGAGATTCTGAGGTGTATACAGCAACACATTATCGATATACTGTATTAAAAATCCTGGCCTTCCAAACTCTGCCTGAAAGACTTTGTATCTGCAATCTTCTCTGTGAAACAATTATAGCAGTATAACTAAGTTAATATACAGTATGTTCCATTTCACTGGGGAATGAGTTGAAATCTATTTAGACTAGAGGTTTGTGCTACTTTATTGACCAGCACTATAGGTAAAGCAAAACTTTCACCTAGATGGATGCACACATGGGTGAATGAGTGAATAAGTAGGTGGATAGATGGAAGACTTGCTAAATGCGGTGCCCACTTCTCTGTTGACCCCATTGGCTGCCATGGGGAGTCTCTCACAAATGAATGCACATCTGCACATAGGCTCCTGAATATGCTAGAAATCTAAGCTTAGTTCAGCTCTTCATACACAACTTTTGGAAGACACTATATCGTCTCTTCCATACTTCTTGCAGAACTAAACTTTGAATCATTCAACAATTCACACAATGCAGAGATATTACTAGTAGCTCCACCAATAATGCCAGAGAATCTGCAAAGCTAGCATGGTTTTTGACAGTTTATGTTCATGGACCTGTTTTTATGGATGGACTTAGTACAGAATCAAGTCCATAGGTGTAAGATACAGGTATTGCCCACAGGAGCAATTCCAGAAAGACAATCATGGCAATGACTATGACTTGCAGCATACTGTCTGTCTGCTGAAATGTTAATAATGAAAGGTCAGATGCATTGTGCCAAGCATGTAGTTTAAAGCACACCTGAGTGCAATTTAGCAGCCAGATCTTCTGAAATTTTAGCCACAAAAAAGATAAAATGAAGAAATAAATCTTTCTTAAGAAAGATATCACAGCTACAGTCAGGAAAAATGTGCAAGATAGGGCTGAAGTAAGAGTTGACTAGCTCGTACCACAAGTGGTGCAGCAAACATTTTTACCATGCACAGGACTGCACATCCCAATATACCACCAAATCTGACGCACAACTAGACAGGTAGATGTTTAAGCAACTCACAGTGAGGACAGTGATCAAAAAAACTTCCAATGACTGCACTAAATCTCCATGAATCACACTGGGGAGAATGTGTTTACATAATTATATGTATACATACAGTTCGTTTCCCAGATAATGCAGACTTTCAGAGAGAGCCATACGTGGCATGTGTTAACATTTACTAGAGATAAGCCAATTTAAATTCCTGGTCCTTTACTAATCATTCAACTCCACTTGAAAAATAAAAAATAACAGCTACACTCAAAGAGTAACATTACATGCTGGGAAGCATTTTATTGTAGCTTGTAAAATTACCTTTGAGAGAGCAAAGTCTAAACGCAGAGAACAACAGAGTCATGGATTTAAAGCATACTTTTATTTTGGAAAGTAGCTCCAAAAATGGCATCTTGCGGAGGTTCTCTGTTTGTTATCCCAACCACTGCAACTTAAATTTGCTTAAGTGTTAAGTAAAAAAGATGCTTTCTTCACACTTCCAAGTTCTGTAATCTCACCCTTATGACTGCCTTGACAACAAGTCAACCTGTGCTGCTTCTTGCTAACATATCATTGCCAGTTTCACTGACCCAGTGGAAAAGCTGAATTATATGTAAGTGTAAATAGGCACAGAAATTTATGAAGCATCTTTTGTTTTTAACTCTGTCACTGGCCTGTATCCAAAATCAATCTGGAGCCTAGATAAGGGAAAAAAGGATGTGACAGAGAAGAGGCTGTCATCACCATTCAGCGCAAAGATAAGGCATGAGAAGTTCTCAGTGAAAGATGCCAAAGTGGAGAGGGAATGTAAAGAAACCAAGGGATGAGGCAGGACCACATCTGAGCATGACAATGTCAGGCTCAAGCTGCAGTCACAAGATTGTTGCTGGATGCAGAAAGACATGCTGTAGACGACAAAGCAAAATCACAAAGGAAACAATAGAAGATGAGAGGCAAGAATATCTCGGCAACTGGTAAAGAACTGCCCTCAACAGCCGAATTAGATACGACATTGCTTGCCTCTTGAAGCCAGCACATAGGGAGGAGAAGATAGGGCGATAGATGTAGATGCTAATCCACAATGTAAATGAGGTGTTTGTGAGATGTTTTATTTCTAAACAAATAACTCTAGTTACTGGTTTAGAACTCCAAATAGCTAGAGTTCTTATAGATTCTAATCAGTCATTCAGAGATTGCCATAGCATGTTTCATTTAGCTTCACCATGAAGTGGTCTATAGGACTACAATGGATGCAAAAGAAAAGAAAATCAAACAATCTCATGGCTAATTCCAGGAGATCTCAGAGACAGTTAGGGCTAGCTGGAGTTTGTTATTTAGACATTTAAGTTCTCTAAAATGGGATAGGTCATCTGAGCCATTTAAACACGCATGCATTTGACTAAAACTAAGTCTCGCACGATTACCCTAAATGTGTGTATCTATACTGTAGCAGCATACATAACATCTCACTTACTGTGTGTTATGCCAAGGTTGAATATTCCAGTTCAAAGCCCTGAGTCACTTTCCATTTAGACCCTTGGGCTATTCATACATGAATAATATATACAGTGTCTGGGTCCAATACCTGACCTGAGGACAACTGGCACAGAACAGCTCATATCCATACAATTAAAGTCTCTTAGCTTCAAAACATGATCGTCCATCCAAGTAGTTATTGGCACATGCTAACTTCCAGATCAGGCCTAAGAACTCTTTGGAAGAACACAAATAGGCCCAGGACAAGTTCAAGTCAAGGACCATGATAAAAATTCCAAACTATGGACAATAACACTCCAGTATTCATTCTTGCTCCCTGTCACTGTTTATAAGTATAGATATACTCTTACAGTCTGAAACCCAGGCCATAGTTATTTTGAAATCCTGGCTTCTGAGATCCTGTGTCCCTTTCTCCTCTCAGCTCTACCTCCCTCCCATTTTCCTCAGGACAAAAGCGCAGTGCACTTGGAGCCAGGACTGTACTTGGCTCCTCATACTATTAGAATGAGCTAGCCTAAGGCTCATTTGCTTTAAGTACGGCATGTCATGACCGGCTGTTTCAGTTGCAAATTTGCTTGATTTCCCTGCAAAATGCATCTACCCTTGGACAACACCTTGGACATCAACAGTCTTGCCAGGACTCACCTGCCACTTCATGAATTGTCAAACGACTACTCAAGCACTAAAAACAAAAGTCTCTTAAGATTTTTAATTGAAGTGTTATCAGGTAGCTTAAAATTAACAATAAACAATGCTAACCCATGGCTAGGCAAAAGACAACGAAAAACACTTTTCTGACCAGCAGAAAAGACTCCCTAGTAAGTTTCCCAGTTCCCCTTCACAGAATTTCTAAAGTTAATGAGGAATCTGTTAGCACTCTTAAGGCAGTGAAGGTGAAGACTACAGAGCAAGGCTGAAAGGACACCAGCAGCATTTAGCAAGGTGTTATGGAGATTGCCATGCCTGAAGATATGGCTTTCTCCTGTCACAAGCTGTGTAAGAAGTCTTCTGTATCATCTTCCAGTCTTCATCTTTCACTACGGTTCACCACTGTCAGATGTAAAAACAAAAAATCAAGCAAGTAAACAAATGAAAACCCAGGCACAATTATAAACACTCCCCCCCTCAAAAAAATCAACCCACAAAACTTCAAGAAAACAAATAAACAGAAAATCCACAGAAAAGCAAAACAAAAGAAAAAAAATCCAAAATCAAATCTACCCATTTTCAACTCTCCAGACAATGGATACATAGGAGACAAAGGCCTTGCATGTATTATTTTACAAGTCACGTGGTTTGAAAAGGTATTGTTTATATTTTCATTTCTCTTTTTAAATCATTAAAAACTCCATTGATGTTATAAGAAAATATTTCTGTATTTCTGCTTTGCATGGAGTTTACTTAATAATCACTTTAACAGAAGAATTTTCAAGACAAGTGACAAAAAAAAGCAAGTGAAAATATGTTATTCTGTGGCTTTCGCTTTTTTTCTATTTAAATCAAGTGATAACTAAGTCCTGATAAACTGAACAGCATCACTTAGCAGCACACACAATGAGAAGCTAAGATCTTTTAATTAGACTCTTACTCAGTAGGGGTGAAAATATAATTTAAAAGACTCAGGGCAAAAGCTGAATTGTTAGTTTTATATTTCGGCACAACAAAGCTACAATTAGACTAAATTAGTTAACAGCTTATTCATTAGCCTTCAATAGAAATTTGGGTGCACACTGACTCCATGTTATTGTTTGCAGCAAAATATATATCTAATAAAAAATATTCATGTATAACAGTTTAAACGGTAGATGTAGGGGATACTTGCAGAGATAACTGTGTTAGGAAGTCAAGGCTTCATGTATTCAAGCCATGACCCACTTACCAGGTCAGAAAAGTAATTAATTTCTGTACTGTTACAGACATCACACTAACAGTACTACATTTCTTAGACTAGTAATAGAGAACCACTCACTTTCTGTCAAAGGAATATCAGACACAGTAAACCTAAGCATGTAATAGTTCCCGTATTTCAGTGTTCTTTTTATTTTGTAATTTCCATGTAAAATTGCATCTTTTTGGATAAGAAAAATACCAACAAGAAAGAACAAAAGTAATACCTATGGGAGTGAACACCAAGTGTGATCCCTCATCACATCAATACATAACAAAATTTCCACTCTTGGCAAATATAAGGCAGGGGTAACACAATATCATAACTATTTGCACCTGAGAAGAAAATCTTGGCCCCGCTGAAGTCAGAGGCAGAGCTCCTTTTGATTTTACTGGGGCTGGGGTTATAACCTAAGTAAGCAAGGAATAAATGTTAGCTCCTGGAATGTATCCCTCACATGTTGCACTTGCTTTTCAGACTTCCCCAGGCATGAAAAGAGAAGTCTGATACTACTGTGCTGCACAGCAGACTTCAAAACTACAGAAAATCACTCATCAGGCATCACTGTGGCCTTCTAGTACTGCTAGAAAAGGGTAGGTCGCTCTCCTGTTACAACTGGTAAGTGTTTGGCATATGTAAGGAATATAGCTTTAGACTAGCAGTGTTTCCTGCAATAAAAACAAATAATAGGGAAGAAAATACAGTGCCAAGATATTTTTGGGGAAAAAAGAGAGATGCAATACCAAGCCATTGAGTTTGGCTATTTATACTGGTAATGGCCCAGAGGAAAGTTAAGCAGCTCTTTTCTTAAGTCTTACTCAGAGAAAACCACCCAGAGGAGTGTGGGAAGGATTGCAAGATCTGGTCTTTTGATAGCGCTAAGTTTTAACCTTTCTTTCTTTTTATGTGGTCTCTCATTTTGATCTGAATTATATAAGCATCTTTTTTTTTTTTTGGGTAAGCATAAAGCTAAAAAAGCTATGAGCATTTCAGAAATTACACTACATTATAAAAGTACACAAATGGATTTAAGTAATGAATCCTGAAGATGGTGAGTCATGCCATGCTACCCTGTTATTTACA
>VZSC01008243.1:125358-157198 GCA_013398225.1 Steatornis caripensis
GAAGTGCTAACTTGTAGAAAAGAACATATATTTTATTTAAAAATACGACAAGTTGAATTCTCTTTCACTTAGAAGTGTCTCAAATTACTGCAGAGGGGCAATCTTAGTCAGAAAAGCACACTGTGTAACATGGAATACATCAAATAAGGAATTAACAGCTCTTATTAGTTTCCTTGCCAGCAGAGCAAATTAAGATAATTGAGCTGAAAGTATCCATGCAGTCCAAAAGCTATCATTCTCCTGTGGCCAGGCAATAAAATCCAATACGGTTCCATGCCAGTATAGATATAAGTTTTCACTCTGATCCAGTAAGCCAAATAAAAGCCAATGGAGAAAGTGGACAATGCGCCATCTTTCAACACAGGTAGTAATACCTAGCAAATTACAACAGCTAACAAATGATAATGAATTTGCCCAAATATTCAAGTGGTGTTCTCTCTCCATAAACTCTAAGACTATCTTTAAAATTTTCTCCTAACTGGTTTACTAAGTAACTGCTACCTGCCTTATCCTCTCCAGGCTGCAGCAACTGTGGTATGTTTATTTCCACAAACATTGATTCAGATTAAAAATTGAACTCCTTTCTGCTACACTTGCATCATGTTTATGAACATTTTCTGTGCGCATACAAGCAATTGAATTTCACTTGCATAAGTGCCAGCAGGATCTAATCAATTCCCATTAAAGTCAGTGATAGTCTTTCAGCTGCCAGTCCCACATCAATATAAATTGAAATACACACGCTAGAGTATTTGCACTAAAAGTGACATAGTTATGTGGTAAAGGAGAACTGTTGAGTTAACGAACGAGACATTCTTCTAAAACTTTTAAGGGCTATGTTGAGGAAATTAAAATTCTGTACAGGTACATAAAAATCTTTTTTTCAGATGTGTCTATATTTGTGCCTTTCAGTGTGTTGAAGACATAAAGCTACTTACATAAAAGATAAATTGCCAGTTTCTACATCAGATGTATCAGTTTATCATGGTCTGAGAAAATACTTCCAAAAGCCATATGAAAGACAAGAATCAAGCTGGATGTTTCACAACAAGGACAGAACAACAGTTGATTTAAAATAAAGGGAAACTCTGTGAAATGGCAACATCATTTCCATACAAAACCTAACAGTGTAGATACTGCCCAGAAGAGTCAAGAGACATATCTTAAAACATTTGCCCAAAGCAAATGACGGATAACTTCTTACCTATGTTAGGTGAGGATCCTAGTGAACAAGGAAGCTACCTGAAGCTGAGAAGTGAAACCAGTTTTGGTTTGGGTTTTTTTTAGATCTGTTTTCTGAGAACATTTACATTGGGAGAGTATTTTAATAGTATTCTCTTGGTGTCTGCAGAGTAATTGCCTCTATTGTCTTGATTCTAGGTTCAGAAAATAAAACCTGAAATCTCCTAAATTGTATCATCTTGTTATTACGTATTGATATCTGGGAGTGTTGCTGGCATGTGGATTAGTTTACCACTATATAGTGACATAAATGAAGTTCTGGAGGATCTTGTACTACAAAATAGAGAAAATCTGAAATATTAGTTTACAGATATTGTTATTTTTTTCCATTGAGAGACTAATAGTAAGTCTCCGCTTCTTATCAGTCAACAGATATTACTATGACAGCCTGACTTTTTTCTTTTTTTTTGCCAAAATCAATCCCTTAATAGTCAGAATCAAAGGAAAAGAAGGGAGTCAGACACAGTAGAGGAGGCAGAATGCAAAGGCAGGTAGAACCCTAACCTCTACTGAAGACTATCTGGGGTTTTCTTGGGGATGCTGTCCTCCCCATTGCGCTGGGGAATGGTACTCATTAGACATTTAAAGTGTTCTTACTTGAATTTAGCATAGTGAAAACCTGTTCTGTGTCCGTGAATAATTTTGTCTTTATTTTATTTTGTAAGGTCCTAATCCTTTCAAGTCACCATTGTTGATGATCCAGACTATCTTCAGGTTCTTGTAACATCCTCAATAGATCACGTATACATAGTTGGTTTGTTTTTTTTTTTTTAAATTGCCTTTTTCACAAAGGAATGCCACTGACATGCAATTTGACAGAATACAGAATTATTACGTTCTGTAACTGTTAGCCAAAGAAAGTTCTGAAGAGTGGTAAGAGGAGCTAAAATTAAATTAAAAGAAATACAGATGTTATCCCTTGTTATCTTCTTTAAAAGGATAGCTAAAATAACAACACAAGTAAAAAGCCAGCAGTTAGATTCTCTTCTCACTTACACTATTTTTATTGCACTATATGTATACTGACTTAAATGAGATTACTCAGTTTATAGAGAAGTGAATGAACCAGAATCAAGTCAAAGTTCCAAGAATATTGTGAGGCTTTATGAATGACAAAGAACAGGGCCAAATGCCAGCTTCTGCTTAGGGTAAAGCAAACTTTACATTGACTCAATGCTGTCGTTACTGCAGAGCAGTAAGACTCAGCATGAGGAATAGGGGACCTCATGAATAAATGTTAATATATGCTCACCTCAGACATGAACTGCAGTACCATGCTGAAGGAAGGAGAGCTAAATCTCAGGTGTAAATGGTCGTGTTGCAATCTAAAGCATATCAAAATGCTATCCGAGGGACAAGGCCAAAATGGTGATGAAATTAGAGAAATTCTGGAGGTGCTCTCAGTTATATTATGATCCAAAACATTCCAGTCATAACTAAGGCATCACAAAGAAGGTATAAAGCTGAGTGAAACTTGATGATGAGAGAAACCACAGTATGAATTCAAACTAACTATAATTTATCATTTTTTTAATAGGTAACTTGTCTTTATAATGAAAAGACGGCCAGGTTGTGGGGACTGTCATAAGAAAACAAAAATTATTCAATTTGACTAGTACAAATGATGATGTTTTGCATTGTTGGTGTTTCCAACCTTGCAAATCAAAAAACCCCAAACAAACAAACAAAACACCCCATAGCACTTGCTCCTGCTGAATTGTTGTCACTGCTTTGTCTCCTTAAAATGAGCGTGGGCTCAAAACTTTTCTGTTTGTATTTAGCATATTTATGTTATAAGGTTAAATATAGTTTCGCTACATCCTGCAAAGTTAAAATGTGTGAAAGTGTAGTTATAACATTAATGCTAGACCCCTAAAAGGAAACGCCATGCACTTGCAGAACAGTGATTGGTAGAATTATCATATAAATTAGTTGCTAATATCTGGACATTAACTCCTTAGACCCTAATAGTTCAATGATCCTCTTTTCGGAGGGAAAGGGGAAATATAGTGTGTAGACAGACAGTTGCCTGTAGAATTTATTTTTCAGTCACGACAAAGAGAGAGGGATGGAAGAATAAAGAAGAGCAGTGAGAGATGGGAACAGAGCTTTTTTTCCGTGCTTTTATTATGTAATCATACCACCATTTGACATAAAGTAGCATATGGCATGAAAGCATATGCTACAGATGGAGTCCACAGTTAGACAGACATCTGGCATCGAGGTATTTGATTTTGTGTCTGGCAATAAGCAGGGGTTTTTCAGAGTTTATTCACCCACTAATTCTTCACAGCAATGTCAGTATTTTGTCTACACTTTTCTTCTGCACACTAATACAACTTTTTTTTGCACCACTTTATGTAGACTTTTTGTCGTATGTTCACAACATGTGGCAGCTAAACTCCCACCCAGCTTCTTACTTTCTCTCTTGCCTCAGAGGGGCAGGGGAGGGTATACAAAGAATAGGAATGAGAAAAGTCATGAGTCAAGATAAAGGCAAGGAGATTACCTATCAATTACTACTGCAGGCAAAATAGATTTGATTTAGGGGCATTTAATTTAATTTACTGCCAATAAATATATATGTATATTTTAATTACTGCTTCATATATTGGGAAACAAAAAAAGATAAAAAGAAGCAAATATTTACACACTTAGGGGAAACACCTTTCCCTTTCTCAAGCTCAACTGCACTCCAGTCTTGTCTCCTCCCCTTCATTATTGCTGCAGGTTACGTTCAGGCCCCTCAGTGAGGCAAGAGGTAGTGCGGGGGTATTGTGGTTCCTCTCCACACTCTTTCTTCCTTTCTTTCTTTCTCCCTCCTTTCCTTTCCACTCCCCTTCCTCCAGCCTTGATGTTCCCTTTGCTGTTTCTCACTCTTTTCCCCTACTCTCTCTCCCTGTGGGGTTTTTTTCCTACCCTTTCTTAAATATACTTTCCCAGAGATGCCACCATCTTGGCTGATGTCAGTCACTCAGCTGTGTCCTGTGGTAGGTCCATTGGAGACAGGTGGAACCAGCTGAAAGTAGCTGTGACTGGCATGAGGTTACCCCATGCCTCTTCCCACACAGGCCATGCCTGCAGCCCCCCCCGCTGCTGCCAACATCTTGACACCTTCATCCAATCCACTTCCATATTCTGCAAAATGGGAGATGTGTTGTGAAGTTTGTTTTGGTCTGTTTGAATGACTGGGTTGCTTTTTTCTCAAGGACAATTATGCTGGAGAAATAGGTCAGTAAGAAAACGTTTTGCTATGGTTTATATTAAAGAAAAATCAAGATTAAGCATATTTTTAACTGAAGTTGGAAATACTTACAATTTTTGAGGCCTAATTTTGCAGTCTTGGACCATGCCATAGGGAAAACTCTACCACTTCCAGTGATTATCTCTATAGCTGTTGCACTACACTGTATTGTATTGCACTACTATACCTGAGGAGGAAAATTTCCTGCCATAGTCTTCACTAAAAACCTCTCAGAAATATTTACATATTTCGGATGTGGTATCTCAAGATTCAGATTGTTCACTATCTTGATGAAAAGAGTGGATGCAGAGTTCTAAATTGGTTTGGCATTGTTTATTGTATATCTGTGGCAACTCATAGAGCTATTCTGAAGCACTGAAGTCAGGTCTAACTTATTCCCCATCTGCATAAATGTACAGAACTGTACAGAGCTGTATGGATCCTGCTGGGTGACCTAGGATGACAAAGTATTACCCAGTGTACTGGTTTTAACTTGTATAAAATTAAATTTCTTCATGGTAGCTGCTATGGTGCTATGTTTTGGATTATAATGAAAACAGTGTTGCTAACACACGGATATTTTAGTTATTGCTGAGCAGCACTTACACAGCATCAAGGCCTTTTCTGCTTCTCACGTGGCCCTGCCAGTGAGTAGGCTGGAGGTTCACAAGGAGCTAAGAGGGGACACAGCCGGGACAGCTGACCCCAACTGATTAGAGGGATATTCCATACCATGTGATGTCATGCTCAGCAATAAAAGGCTGGGGAAAGAAGGAGGAAGGGAGGATGTTCGAAGTGACGGTGTTTGTGTTCCCAAGTAACCACAAAGCGTGATGGAGCCCTGCTTTCCTGGAGACGGCTGAACACCTGCCTGCCCATGGGAAGCAGTGAATGAATTCCTCATTTTGCTTTGCTTGTGTCTGCGGCTTTTGCTTTACTGATTAAACCCCTGAGTTTTCTCACTTTTACCCTTCTGATTCTCTCCCCCACCCCACTGTGGGGAAGTGATTGATTGACTGTGTGGGGCTGAGCTGCTGGTCATGGTTAAACCACAACACACAGTGCAAAAAAGGAGAATTACAGACTAAGCAGAACAACAGAGGTGTTATCTTTTGGACAAAATATCTACAAAGAAACTATAGTATCTGAAGTTTGACTTTGCCCAGAGTGCGCACACACTCTGCCTTGCCCGGGTTCACCTTTTGCCAAATGGTTCGTCATCCATAAACGGATTGCATTTATCCTTGGTCTTGGCTGTAAGACTGTGGCTCTATCTTGTGAAGATGTCATCTGCTTTTTACTGGCACTGGAGTCAGTGGTCTGACACCCTCACATAGATGATGCATTCAGAAAATAGAGAAGAGTGTTCAGTGCTGGAGTGCAAGTCTTGGGACAGACACCTGAGCAGGCAGGCAGGGATCTGCCCTGTCTCCAGGAGACAGGTCTGCCTGTTGTCTCACATGGGAGCAGGGGGGTTCCTCTTCTAGAGCACTGTCTGATTCAGTAACATTTCAGCAGTATTTCTTTTTCACAACTGACTTTCATGACCCAGAAAAGGCACTTCTTTGGTGGATTATGTCCTTGATGTACAAGGCGAGACATCAGCTCTAATGTGAGGAGAGTTTTATCAGGAAGATGAAAGACAACCTGTCAGGCATGTGAAAAAAGTACTTGAAGAATTCTTTTTTTTAGACAGTATGTTTTTTACTACTTCTTTAAGTACAATCAACATTGTATTGGCATTTCCCAGGATGATAAGCCAAAAATATTTAAAATTTAAGATTTTTTTTTTCTTTCTTCAGAGTTGTAAGTTGTTGTCTACAGTAGTTTAGTTACTGGTGGATTTTCTCAGATGAACTCATTTGAATTAGTTTGTCTTATCTGACATGACTCCTTTGAATATTATATTTTGTAACAAGACAAATGTGGATTTGATAGTCTTTCTCGCAGGAAAACAGTTGAATTTGTTGCAGCAAGATGATTACTCCTAATTCAGGTGTTATTCATTACAATTTATGTAGATCTTGCTTCATATGCAGAACAAACACACACAAAAGTAAAGGAATAACTGAACGTTGTATAAATTACATTTATTTTTTACCACAAATCTCTACATATTCACATGGTCATCTAATCTTTTTCTAATTCTAGAGATTGCTCAGTGATTTTTTTCATAAGATCTTGCATTCGTTTGGTTACAGCTCTACTAGGTGCGAGGATGACATTTTCCGTATATGTGATTATGTTGGTGTTTATAAATAAAATTTAAAAAAAATAGTTCATCCATTTGGACTAGAATGCAGGCATTGTTTTGTCGATATAAAAAAATAATGCTTATACTAAGCACAGAATAAGCACAGGCTTTTATGAAAGAAAATAGAACACGTGATAATATAATCAAAGACTGTATCTTACTTTGCTTTCATCAGCGGGGAGAAATTAAGAATTAGAAATCTGGCACTTGCTAAGTTTTGAGCATTTGACAGTACAGCTTCAAAACTCCTTTAATTTTTGTTTCTATATGAATGCTTGTGTTTATTTAAAATTAAAGACTTTTTATCTCAGACCTTGCAAATTCAAAGCACCTCTAGATTTTGGCATTTTTAATGTATATACGTCTTGTTACTGTATTTAGTTTACCGTTTGATTTTGCAGGTGTTAGTCTCTTGACTGCTCAAGTAGCAGCAAGTTAAGTGAGCAACACAATGTGCAGATACGAAAAGAAGAGTGTCTTCTGTAGCCAGAGTGCCTTAAGCTGTTTAGAGAACTTCCCCTGTGGCTGTTTCAGAGAAATGAGCATAATTAACATGAATCTCCAGTGGCAATACAAATGACAAATGGATGATTATGCAGTGAAAAACTCTGCCTTTATTTTACTAAGATCTGCTGTTGTGATTGTTAATTTCTCTCTCTCTCTCTACCTTGGGGTATTTTAAAAATAACAAAAAGATTCTTGCTCACAAAATAATAAGAAGTCAGTGAGTACTATATTAGGCTTGTCATTAATTCAGAGCCTCCATGAATGAAGAGTTCTAGCTAATGAAATAGAAAGTGAAAGATCAATACCACTCAAGTAAATACAATATATGATCCAATCTACCACTACTGAGGCTTTGATGGCAAAAATTCAATTTTTCACAATGCCTGCAGAACTGGGATGATATCAAGCAGTCTATATAAATGTTCTGTAAAATAAGGGCATGACAATCTATGTGACTCCCTAAGTAACACTGAGATTTGTCTTGTCAAATATCTAATTAAGGCAGTAGCTGAGTCCAAGTCAACTAAACAAAATAGTTGAAATCCACATTTTTATCACAATCATTAAATTCTGTAACAAGGACATGGCTCTGGACCATGTTATGTAAATTAACACTTCCATGGAAAGTACTTTGGTGCCAAAAGTAAGTATCACTTACTATTGTGCTCAGGAAGGCTAGAAAACAGAGCTCAAGAAAGGGACAAGAAGCAACAGTTTCAGGAATTCAGGAGCAGCTGACAAAGACCCATTCTAGCAGAACAGTCCAGATTTGTCTTACATAATATACAGTGCAGAGTACTGATTAACATAAATTCTTGTGCTAAGCATTGTATTTCATTATATTTTTTCATTATATTTCAATAAAATATTTCTTGAATAAATTATATTTATGCATAATTCCATTATATTTCCATAAAATATTTGTCCGTTAGAAAGGAAGAAATTGAAATTACTCTGATCTCTGCTGAGAAGCTGTGCTTTGGAGCTATGCAAGGAAAGATGAAAAATAGCACTATTCAATACACCAGTATTTTGGCTCAGCTTCATAAGAAGTATTCAAGTCCTCACTTCTGTTGTCTGTAATCTGCGTTGGGCTCATGCGAGCTTCTAAAGCAAGTTTGATTTTTCGTGTGTTCACATCTATGAAAACCATCCTCCAAAATCCCACATAACATACTGCATGCTGTATGAGGTTTTTTCTAAAGGAAACCCCTAAAGTGTTTGTGCAGAAGTTTCTCTTTTGGAAACACACAGATTTTGATTTACAGACTTGATGGTCTGTCCTTAAATAATTTTATTCCAGAGGTTAATTCTTCTCACTGTGCGTTGTGCATAACTTCTTTTCTGAACAATCTAATTTTCACTTCTAGTCAATGGATTTTATTGGGCATCTCCTTGCTAGAATGGTATACCCTCTGGTATCAGCTCTTTCTCCCATGACAGTAAANCACATAATATACTGCATGCTGTATGAGGTTTTTTCTAAAGGAAACCCCTAAAGTGTTTGTGCAGAAGTTTCTCTTTTGGAAACACACAGATTTTGATTTACAGACTTGATGGTCTGTCCTTAAATAATTTTATTCCAGAGGTTAATTCTTCTCACTGTGCGTTGTGCATAACTTCTTTTCTGAACAATCTAATTTTCACTTCTAGTCAATGGATTTTATTGGGCATCTCCTTGCTAGAATGGTATACCCTCTGGTATCAGCTCTTTCTCCCATGACAGTAAAAGACAGGACCAGATATATATTGCTCAGCACTGTAACACCTGCTTCCCACTGTTGATTCTGTAGGTTAAGCATTCAGGCTTCCTATTAATGCCTTCTCTACTTAAAATCCTGCTAATTAGGGCACATACATTGGAGATGTGTGTTTGAATCAACTCCAGCAGGAAAGGAAGTCCGAATTTGGGCCTCCTACCTTCCTCAGAGAATATTCTGTCACAAGCTATTTTAGAAAATACACCCAGAGCCTACTCTTCCCTCTGTGCTTTTAAGGAATGTAGCAACTGAAACTCCACTGCCTTACAGCTTAGTTCTGTCAGTTTTTCTGAGAACATCATCTAGGCTGAGGTTTCCCAGAGGACTGAAGTGAAACACTGAAATTCAACATCCTGGCTGGACCTAGTCGTGAGATAGCGAACAAGTCACTTGAAACCAGGACAATTTGAGATTCATAAAGATGTAGTTCTGGTCACATGATGAACATAATGGCAATAAAGACTTTCTATAAAGTATGGGCTGCCTTTACATGGTAACTAAGCGACATTTTTCAGAATGATAGTTTTATGTTGGTGGGCGTTACCATTTTAGAACAACTAATCCTTTTATATCTGGCCTTTAGAATATAACAGAAAGCATCATGGCTTTCTACAGAGTAAATGAATGACCAAATAGACTAAAGCACTTTACAAATACATAACGATAAGCCAATGAAAGAGTTTCGTCCACTAATTGAGCAATAACACTCTATTTATCCAGAAAGTAAATATATTTAAATATTGCAACATCTATAAGCTACCATTATTATAACAAATTAAAGCAAATACTTTCCTGCTTTGAATGAAGAGGGCTGAGCAGCTACATGGCTGCAGCCATGTCACTTAAGACAGGAGGACACACTGTAGCAGCCAGCGTATTAGAGGGCTCTTCCTTTTTGTAGCTTTATGTTCTCTCCACCTTTGTTTGGTAAATCTCTGCTCAGCAGACTTAGAGGACATTAGCCAAAAAAATCTGTGGGAAGATTTGTATCAATTTCGTATGACCACTGCAATTCCAAGTAGCATGTCTCACTGTAAATTTTGACACTGCAAGTCCTAGTCACAGCCTAAGGCCTAACCATGCACAGATTTAACAAGGACTTTAATCTGTACACATGAATGCATTTATGCATTAAGTTAACCCAGAGCTGTCTTTACAGTCATATCATTAGCATAATCACAATCTTCCAGCTGCAGTTACACTGGCTGAAAAATTACTGTCCCCAGCCCCAGAGGCAACTGTTGTCTCTCTGACCTGCCATGCAAGTATTCCTGAGGCCTTTTTATTCCCAACAAACCAGGACTGCTTAAAAAAATCAAATAATATATCCATGCTAATCTGGTTTACTAAAGTGATCCCACAAGCACCTGAATTGGGGTACCTGAGGAGGCAGTAGCCTCTGGCACTAATGCTCTGGAGACGTGCAAATTCAGTTAGCAGGGTAGCAGCAGGAAGTGAAAATGTGATGCTACTTTGTTCCTCTTTCTCTCTGTAGGTCTAGGGAAGAAATTGCCTAGTCTGAGAAACTCACTCAGTATTATTTACTTATTCACTTACCGACTTATCAATAAGTCCAGTGAGAAGTTTAATTTAATTTATCTGAAATTTCATTTTGCCCAGCTGAGGTAAATGACCTGTGAGACCTCTGACAAATTAACAGAGATTAGTTTTGAGAGACAACAATCTGAATAATCCTATGTGTAAAAATGCCACAAAATGGTTATGCAAACACAATCATTTATAGTTATTACACCATTGGAAACTACTAATACTTTCTAAAATTATGCCCTTATCTCATCTGCATGATAAACTAAGGAATCATTTAAGAAACCCCAAAAATGTAGAACCAGGCCATGCTAAATTATATGGTAGTGTAATTGTAGCAGATTGTAAGGATCAATATTCATTTCTGTGTACACATACAATACTCTACCCATTATCTCATCAAAGGTTTAGGCTAATTAAGAAGAAGATATTTTTGCAGCGAGTCCAATTAGTTTTAGGTAGGACATAAAGTGATAATATCTTTTCTCTAAGCAAAGAAATGCCCAGATAGAAGCATTCAAAGAAGTTATATTGTACTATTTCTTTTAAGTCAGAAAAAAAATATTAAGAAGAGAATAAGTCTGAATAGTAGATTAAAAATTAGGTGCTATTTTAAGGGTGAAGTAGAAATAGCTAGCTGTGTTTAGTTGCCATGTATACACTGAGAGAGAGAGAGAGAGAGGAAAGCTATTAACTCAATCGACAGCAAGGAGCTATTGTGCAGCCAAGTGAAGGCTCAAGAACCTGAGACAGAAAGGGAGAAAATTAAGCACAGAAGAGAATTAATGGAAATAAAAAATGAAGACTTTTCAGCTTTAAAATTCTTATTATTTCCATTTTTTAAAATTCCTTTCTTAATTTGATTTCTCTGTTGGGACAGGTTATAATCCTGAATATTTTCTATGTAAACAATATTCTTCTAAAAATTTGCAATAAAATAATCATTTACAATTAAATCATTAGCAAAATGGTTAATAAAAGAACTTTTTTTGTATAACTATACTACTGAACACTTATAGGGCATTTTTCATTTTTGAAGTGCTCCATTAACGTTAACTAATTGAAGAAGGTTCTGACAAACGCTTTTGATAAAGTTCATTACATAAAGCTATTAAAAAAGCTTAGTGATTGCTTGATGAAAAGCAAAGTATACTTATGGCATATGTATTTAATATAAGGCAGAAATTAGCAAATTAACAATAAACGGTCAATTGATATAAGGTATAAGCAGTTATAGTAGCATGAAATAGAGAATAATTATACCAGCTCTGCTTTAGGAAAGCTTAAGCATATCAGCAGTTTGATAGAAGGTAATCTCATATTAATATGGTCTCCTGCAGTGAAAAAAAATCCAAGTAACTTAATGCAGAGTACTCACAGAGATATTTATATCACCTGAGGGACGTGCTTGCACTTCAAGCTATCAAATAAATAAATAATAAAGAAGAAACCAACAACTTTGTAGTTTTGGAGAGATTCATATGTCTTGGGGGTATTCTTTTTGTATATGAGCAAGGAAAATTTGTGGTGCAACACCATGTGATTTACTTATTTGATATCCTGAAATGAAAGGTCTTTATTTTGTTGGAGATGCATTAATTCCCCTAATGTATTGCAGTAAAACACTACATTTTTATTACAGAACTAACATATTTCTCTTTTTTGCTAGGTATGCACCATTTGTCACCCTGCACAGAGGATGTGAAACTCCATACAGCAACACCTAAGACAGGCCAGATCAGGCACAGCTAAATTCAGCTGCTACGTTAGTCAGAAGTTGTATGCTCCAACAGTGATTGCTCTAAGACACAGCACCTGGCATGTGAACTGTCCTACACGTCTCCCAACTGTTAACTTTATGATAAACCTTCAGCTTCAGAACCCTAAACAAATGTATCTGGGTTCTCTTACCTGCTCCCCATTCTCTGGTGCTCTTTTCTCTAAATAATTATCCCCACTTCTATGTTACTTGCGTGTAATTCTATGAGCAAGAACGTCAGCAATAACTAGTAAATCTCTTGTTCATTCATCATGAATTACATGGAGTGTATACCATGAGTAAAGGAAGCTGGGAATAATTTAGCACCTATTTATCATGGAAATAAGAGTCTTTTATAATCAGACCTTCAAAGATCAGAAGGATAATGATCTCAAAATAGGGCTTCAAAACATATCATTACTATGCATCTGGCTCCAGACATATCCATCATTAAAATATGTATTGCAATATCTCTACTAAAAATCTCATAGCATTGATCCAAGAGACTTATCAATCATCATGATCACAAAGGGCTACTCAAGGATAGCTGGAGAAGAACAAGTGTTGCCACCAAGGTGATGAATTCATCAGTGAATGAGAATTTAAAGTGACACAGATGAAGTTTCAGGCATATCGGAGCAGAAGCAGGCTTGAAGATTGAGAATAGAGTTGCTTTTTCTGAGACAGAACTAGAAAAATAGTACAGATGGGCTTGTCTGTTCTTGAAGACTTACTTGATATAAACAGAGAATGTAGAAGTAGCAGATGTCTTGTATAACTTCAGACTTGGAATAGTGCTTACGTTAGCTGGTCTTAAAATAAGGACTCATAATTGGGCAGAAGGGTTGGGATAGGGGTTTTTTGACAACAAAGTTGTAAATAGCAAAACATCTGAATTATATGATACAAGTCATTAAATATAAAGTTTCCTTTTATTGATTTCAAGACAGGCCAATGAAATTTAAGACTGGAAATCTGTAGAAAGGTAAAAGCAAATTGGAAGGTTGCATTAAGTATTTTCATATTTAGTCGTCTCCAGAATAACAAAGCATCAATTAGATTAGGCTAATGGCAAAACTAAGCTTCAGAAATAACAGTAAAACCAGGAAGATGCCAATGATTTGGAGAGAAAATTATTTGAATTTTGAACACAATGATAGCCACAAATGTTGGAGGCTTAGCGTCACATAGTCTCTACAGTTATGTGTCTGCTGTTTTTTCTGTTGCATCACGCCATACAGGATTTGGTCATACCATTTGATAGCATAAAATCATAGAATCACAGGAAACATAAAACTGAAGAAGATCTCAGAAGTTCATCCAATTACGCTCACACACAAAAGGCCTTTCCTTTAAGATCTTCAGTGATGGAAACTCCTCAGGCCTTCCAGAGAGCCTGTTTCAGCATTCAGTTTCACTGGCAAACTTTTGGAAACTTCTGCCAGATATTTTTCCTTGCTGCAGTTTGAGCACATTATTTCTAGCCCTGGGCATAGTGAATAAATTATTACTTTTCTGTTTGAACCACACTTCTATGACTTTGAACACTATTATTTCTTTTCTTAATCTTCTCTTCTCTAGCTTTAACTAGTGTCTTCAATCTTTCTAGATAGTTCTAATCATGTAACTAGTTAAAAAAACAACACCAGAACTACAGTAGAAATATACTAAAGGGCAAGGAAGATTTTTCTCACTCAACCTAAATAATCGAGACAAATCATGAGTCATTACTGGTCCACTGTGTGTGTTCTCTAGAAATAGTCTAAACCAGATTGACCAAGAGTGCAACAGCACCTCCTTCCAAAATATTCAGACCGACTACCTAACTTTTTGATGTTGTCATGCTGTAGTCTTTCTTGCATTGTCTACATATCATTCTTATCCTTCCTTACTTTACTGAAATGAGGGCTGGGAAGAATTCACAAACCTGACTTCACTCTTAGGTATTATGTATCTGAGGGAATTTGGACCAGTCTTTAAATTCTTTTCACATCTCAAAATCTTGGCATTGTCAACTGTTTAGTAATAGCCTACTGAGAAAGCACTATCAAGTCTTTTCCACTTTCAAAGGTGTGTATGTCATCCCTTGTGTTATACTAACAGACAAGGATTGGCAGATAACAAGTTGTATAGATCACCTTGAGTCTTGAAAAGGGGGGTCCTCATCTGCCAGTAGCTATGTGGGTTAGAAATGCAGTTCCTGGAATTCCCCAAAGGTGCATTTAATTGGCAGTAACAAACCAAATAAAAAGTCAACAGGCCACTTGAAAATCTGTAATGGCATTAGGTAACTTAAAAATCACAGTGACTTTAGAAACTTTCGGATTAAGAGATTACTTCTTTCAACTGTTGTGAAGAAAGAAGTTTCTCACAGGTACACTTAAAGTAGTGAAGTCTGCAATTTCTTCCAGGACATTGGAAACAGGTTATTACGAATCAATTTCCAGTTCCTTTAGACTGATTCTTCTACTTCTAAGTTGCAATTGATTAGGTCTCTGAAAATAAATCACAGGGATTTTTGCAGCTTTGCTATTGATTCTGTTCTGGCCTGTTAAGCAGTGGCCTATAGGATCTATTTACTGTGCTTGACTCTAACCCTTGTTCATTTATATTTAATTCACAGCCACATTAAAATATATTTGTATAATAAATAAGGTGTCAAAGGTAGCTTATTTTACATGGGGGCTTATCTTCCTAGTCTCTGGTTAAATTGGTGTTTCTGGCATTTTTGAGAAAAGGAGTTTCTCATACTTTCTTCCATGGTGTGTATTTTAATATACTGGTGCAAATTTACCTCAATTGGCCATTATGATCATCAATTACTCACCAGTCTCACCTACACTTCTCTATTACATGCCATTACTGTAGTCTATAAACTTCATAATCATGCTATTATTTAGAAAGTCTGTGTTCCTTCTTGGTATTCTTACCTTAAAAATGGAGGGGGTTTTGTGATGCATTATCATGTCAGTGTTTTTATTTGGATGGGGTTGTCCGCTTATTTTTAAAGGAAGCCTGTAGCAATTTTTTCTAAGAACACTTGCTAGTATGGAAAGAGTTCAGCAACAGCACTAGCTCTGAGCGAGGGAAACAACACTGTGGAAACAAGGCTAAAGTCTTGTTTGGAGGCTGAAGATACCACTGAACAGAAACAGGAATGACAGTTTAACAAGAGGTAGATAATTGTTGAGAAGTACAAAGGGCCCTGGAGAGCACCCAGGGGACTGGGAGGAAGTGGGGAAGCCACTGACTCCATCAGGGTTCTACACTAGAGTAGTACATAAACAAGGTTGCTAATTGTACATTGAAGAAACATTTAGCAGCAAAGAGGGAAGATATCCTCCTCTCATCCCATTACCAGCATTCAGTAATGTATCACATAGTCCATGTCCCACAATCCACATGCAGCTTTTCTTGTCTTCTTTCTGCAGCAATATCATTGTGGTATCCAACTCTTACACTGAAATATGCAGATGTTTACAGATCTGGTGATGTATTCATCATTTTTCTCTAAATTCTTTCCATTCCTTGGAAGTAAAGCAACTACAAACCTGAAACAAACTGACAAAGGCTATCATTACAGACTTATAATGCATCTAAGATAGCCCAGTAGATTTGTTCATTTGATTTTGAACATCTATCACACTTCAGACTTACTTTTTTTCTTTCTTCAGCAGGTGTAAACTGAGAGTAACATTTAAAATGAAAGGAGCTTGGACAATGTGAAAACATGGCAACTTAGTCTCATCACATTTAAAGTAATTATTGTCCCTTCATTCTCTCCTCTACAGGACATTAAGTAACAGGCCATGAGTTAATTAATCAAGATTATCATTTACAAAATTGGTAAAACATTATTTCTTCTGTATTAGTTCAGTAAGATTGTGGGGGTTTTTAACCAAGAAACTCCCTCTTACCCACTGCGAGATCTCTGCCCTCAGAATCTTGGTAATAAAGGAATTGACTACCTGATCTCTCAGAGTATCTGAACAGTTACTCTGACCACATTCCCAAATAGCCAGACTTAGCCATGCTGTGGGTGTACTCGTGCTGTGTACATGTATGTGGCATGTAAGCTACATCCACTTGCCTTGGCAATGAGTAGAGCAGAAGTATATTGTGACCAACGGAGAGGCCAGGCTTCTATTTGTCATCAAGCAGATTCAGTACGCACACGGTCACTGCAGGGATCTAGTACATGGCACCACAAAATATATGGTTACCTAACATTGGACTGCAGGGAACTAAATGAGTCGTTTACACGATTTTTTGTGAGATACTACAAAAATAGTAGTAAATTAAACACTCAGCTTGGGTTTAATGTAGAAGGTCAGAGGAACCATCCACGCATAACCTTGCACAACAGGTGCTTAGTAATGATTTTAGCATGAATTTTCATAGCATAAGTCTCTGAAAAAAACATATAATTCAATTTCTCTGAAAGATATTTGTGTGAAATATACATATTTCTCATCAAGAGTGCAATGGTTCAACTTAAAAGCCAATATTGGAGACAGCAGAAACAATACATTAAGTGAAACATCAGTGATGTGTTTGCAAACTGAAGCAATTTCCATGCTGAGGGAAAAGCCTAGAAGGACTTTAGCTAGAAAAATACCAGTAACTAGTGAAAGATACCTGAAGAATTTTAAGTATTTTACTATGTAAGTAAGTATGCCTTGTCTTTATTTTATCTTAGTCTTTCTTCATCTTTGTTCATTGCCATTTCTGAGATTGCTAGGTCTCTCTGCATTTAAGAAAGTTACACCAATTTGTATTCACAATTACTCTTTTTGTATGCTGTACATTGGTACAGAGGCTAAGCAATTTCACTAAAAATAGCAAAGATACTGATCAGTATTAAAGCTATAGGAAAAGACTATAACATTTTATATTGTTGCATTTCATTAACTGTCTGACCTCTTGCTTCTCTGCAAGAACCAGAATTTTCACAACATTCGTATGTGATTTAAAGCAGAAATAATAACAGTGTTGCCATACTTTTGATGATAAGAGCAATATGAGGAAAGATGTGTAGGTAAATGTAGTACCTTCTGTTAGTCTGTTGCTTCTCCTTCTAACATTAAGAATGACTTAGAGAAATAAATACTATAGCCTATCATTTGAGCTAATAAAAGATCCTACAAATGTAAAGGAGAGTAGAATGCCTACAGTAGGCAACCAGACGACCTGTAAAAAAAAATTAAATTAAAAAATATAGTAAGCTCTAAAATAATTGTCTATAGATGCAATGGCAAACCTCAGTGCACGCATCTTCCAGTTACCCAAACTGAAGACTAAGAACTTAATGGGATATGAATTCTCCCTAAAGGAAATGTATGTGGCTTTTATAGAACATAACAATCAAATTCAAGTTAAACATTCTTGAAAACATCTTGACAATAATCTCACTATTTAAATCTCTCAATTATTGTGTCTCAGATTACCTTGACCATCAGACTTGTACTTGTGAACTGCCAGAGGTTTGCAATCAGTGGCAAAATTCATATTACTTTTAGAAGTATAGAATAAGATGCTAATACAGTCAGAACCAGAAGTATATAGAGTGAGGGTTCCTAGGGGGTGGCACTTCAAAGCAGAGTTGCAAATACAGATGAGAGAAGTGCCACTAAATAGGAAGTGATGTATCCATTAGCTGAAGTTTCTGGACAGTCATAAATGAGAAACCCATGTACTACATTTGCAGTAACTGTGCAAACAGCTATCAACTATTGAAAAATTTTAAAAGTTTTTGACAGGGGAAGGCAGCAGAAGAGCCAGTGGGGCAGGTGTGGGCTAAGAAGATAGTCATCTTAAATTGCATAAAATAAAACCTACTTCTAAAAGCAGAAAGAGTGAGAACTCCTTTCTATCCCTCTGCAAAGATAAGACTTTTCTAGGGCTTGCCACTAGGTGAGGAGGATGCTCTCTCATATGACTGATGAGCAGCCTGAACACCATGCACATATGCAGCACCCTGGTCCTCAAATTGAGAAAATATCTAACAGTAGTTTAACATTTGCAGAAAGAATTCAGCAACAGGAGTTTAATACAAGCGTCCTGGTGACAAAGAATTGTCAAGTCACATCACCACATTGAATTCTGAGCATCCAGTTTATGTGCCTAAATTAGGACACTCGGTCTGGCCTTGGTTCACTGGCAATAGACATTTCTTCAAGCCCACCATCAGATTCTGCCTCTTGACTGTTAAAGCGAGCCTGTTGATGAAGTTGGTTAATGTGATAAATGCCATCTTTATATTAGTACCTTAAATAAGTCTATATAAACACTGGAATTATTCAAAAGCCATTTCAAGATGCAAGTAATACAAATTATTCAATCCAGCACAGAAAAGCAAAGCCTTCAAGCACATACTTAGCATTAAGCAGATATTTAAACACTTTTACATATCAGGACCTCATAGAAGACTTGTAAGGTTTGGACTGTTTGTTCCACAGAGATCTGATCACTATAAATTTTTCTTAAGTCTTGCTTGTTTTATGTTATATGAGAACATACTACCAGTTATGACAGTAATTTTTCCTTTGAATTAAACAAATGCTCTAAAATGCTCATTACTATTTCCAAGTTGAAGATTTTCACTTTCTATAGTAATTTTTTATGTCAAAAGCTCACTTGAGTGAAATTAGCCATGTTTCTTATATTGACTGTGCTTCACTGACTATTCATAGTTCTAGAAAACAATCTATTTTACAGTATAGTGTTATGGTACAAAGAAATAAAATACTAATCTGACTAAACTGATAAATTTTTTGGTAATTTTATACAGCACAGCATAATTATGATTATTTTTCTTGTTAATTACAAATTATAATTATATTTGAAGTTACCATAAAAATCTATGACTTCTTATAAATTAACAACAAATAATTCTGCAGTCATCCAGCTAGCACATCGATAAACTAGTTTCGTTATAGCACCACCAACTGCAAAAACCTTAATAAGTTCAATACAGACAATACAGTATATTTGCCAACAGCAGAAATGAGATTATAAAGTAGTATTTTTTTAATGCACAGGACATTTTTTTTCCAGTTTGATGTATAAGTCAATTTTATTTTACACTTTCCAAGTTTTCTATGCACGACAAATGCAAGAAAACTAAGTGCTATTAAATTAGCTGTAACACTGTTAGAATGCAGGAAAAGACTATTATCTATTTATTAATCTTGAGTTATGTAGTCACAAGATAATAGAAATAGTTTACGTTTTGAATTGCATGGTGGGTAAAGCACTACTCTTCTGATGCAACATTTGCCTGTAAATGATGGTTAATGTATTAGAAGTTACCCATCTCCAGTTTGTATACTGCAAGTGTTTTCATGGTAAGAATAATGCACTTACTCATATTTGTTGGTACAATACCAGCCGAAACAGAAAGCTTGAATATTCTTGAAAAACGTATAGGCAAGCACAACACTAGAGAAGATTTAGGACTTAGCAGATGGTTAGTTCTGCAGAGATGATTTAACAGATGGTTGGCATGAAGGTCTGGGAAAAAAGTTTACTAGAGCTTGGAAGTTATAATCTTACCAAACAAGACTTCTCCTCTATTCCCATGAAGCTGATGTATGGCATCACTTTGTTGCAAGTAAATAATATGAGGTTTTATCTATTACTGACAGCCAAATTCAGCACTTTCTAAAACTCAGTACAAGAGATTAAAAAAAATATATTCATAGTTTCTTTACCACTTCTTGTTGCTTGTTTTTTTTTTTTTCACTCAGTGTATCCATGCATAAGCTTGACAAGAAACTTTTTATCCGAACATTTGGGGATCCTCATGGCTATGAATTGCACATGGCACTCAGCCTATACTTATCAACTCAAAACAAACGTCACACCCTTCTGGGGTGCTTTGTTGAATAATTCCACTGTCAAAGTTGTTCCAAAATAGGAAAGCACAGGATAANCTTGAGAAGAAACTTTTTATCCGAACATTTGGGGATCCTCATGGCTATGAATTGCACATGGCACTCAGCCTATACTTATCAACTCAAAACAAACGTCACACCCTTCTGGGGTGCTTTGTTGAATAATTCCACTGTCAAAGTTGTTCCAAAATAGGAAAGCACAGGATAATCCTTGAGATCCCTGAAGATTTCATGGCATGAGAGCATTAGATCTTTTGTCAATTCTACCATCCTCATGCAAACAAAAATAATTTCAAAAAGAGGAGTAAACTACAAGATTTAAATATAAACCCATAAATTTTAAACATAAAATTTTTACATCTTATAGGTGTAAATAATATTGCATTAATGCAAAAGAAGAAAAAAACCAGAAAAGACTCACCCAACAATATTTAACGATGAAAAAATCCTGTTAAAATTTGCTATATACTTGCAAAAATCACCAGGTTGTTAAAAGAGAGGTGAGTTGGCTTCAGGATATCTAAATGAGGCACTTATTGCCAGGGAGAGAAATGTGTAAAGCAAATGGCAGTTTCTTTATCAGAAATAAAAAGTGCCTATCAGTAAGAATGAGCTCGAGTCTACTAATGCCAAAGGTGCTGTGATTAAACCGTAGTTAAATGTTCTTTTGAGATGTCCAGTTTTCAAACATTAACTCACAGTTATTTGCTGATCTTGTTTCCCAGTTATGCTGATGAACAAAGCAATGCTGTCTTTCACAAGAATAACAGACGTATTACTTTTTATTCCTAAACATCAGACTTTGCATGTTCACTTCTTCATGCCTCATTTGTATATGTCATAAACTTTAAGTAGTTTTCAGACACTCTGCCTCATTCTTTAGGGAAATGGAAGCATTATCAGTGCAAGAGGTTTGAGTAATTTTGACTGACAACTCAACCAAAGGAAGGTAAAGAGAGCTATGTGACGGGTGGAGGACTGATGAAAATAATTAAGTTAAACTCTTGTAGATTTAATGTAATGGGCAAGATAACAAGGGTCAAACTCATTATATGATTTAAGTGCAAAGATCAAGGTGAACTCACATGGTCAATCCAATTCTAGATGAAATTCTTCATGAATTTTAATATGTTCTGTCCTGTGATTCATTATATGCAAAGATACAGACTATGATGGTGACAAACATAATGATGTCATTGACTATTTTGATTTACAGATTATCATAGAAAAAGACCTTTAACAATTACCTACATTTACCTGATACAAGTTAACTAAAATTAATAATAATTACAGTAAAATCTATATTAGAAACTTGATACAGTTATGTTTTCACAGTTGCATTGTGAAATCAATCATTCTGCACAGTAACTAACATTTTTACTCTTTTGAGAAAACAACTGAAATCTGTATGTTGGTATTAAATGGGATATTTAAGCCTTGTTTGTGAAAATGAAAGATCTGTCAATTTGCTTTTACTTATAAAATTATGCAGTAGCTGTTCTTAATATTGTACAGTAATAAATACCATTCAATTGTGAAAATATTTCACAAAAAGCTGGGATGAAACTTCCGTGATTTTGTGTCTCCAAACTAGTCATCCATACAGTCCCATTTTAAACCAGATATTCTAGGCAGATGGGATGAATTGAGCTCTGAGGGTACTCATAATTTTCATTTAATTACAGAGGAATCCTAGATCCTTGCTTAGATCAGATATGAGGATAGAGAAAGAGACAGGAGAGAGATACAAAATGTGAAGAGCAGGATTAAGACACAGTGGTAGGAAACTTTTTACAGAGAAGTTCAGAAGAACTGCATTTCTACGTGTATGGACATCTGCACTCTTGAAATCGAGAACCAAATTCACAAAACCACTGGAAACAAAAATTCTCCTTTCCAGTTAGTGCTGTTGTATTTCACTATTTAGTTCCAAAGAAATTTGCACATAATTATGTTTACATTTCTAAAAACCAGTACTTCTGCTGACATAATTATTAAACTTTATGCCAAAGTATTTGAGTAGATCAGTTTAAAAGAGTCTTTATTCCAACCAGAAGAGACACTCTGTGATAATTTAAATTCCTGAGTTGTAAAGTCAAAGAATCTTTATGACTTGATACCTAAATATGCTTGAGAAAATGTATCCTCTGTGCTGATCATTCTTGCATATTGAATTGTAAGTGTTTCACTCAACTTTTAGCACATATTCTCCTTCAGCATATGACTCCTATACTAGTATTTTGTAATCTGTGGTAATAGCAATGTTAATTATAAAACAACTCTTTGCTGAGGTACTGAACATCATATATAATTATATAAAAAATTACAATATAACAGAAACATAATAAAAGTCAAATTTATTCTTACTTTATTTCACTGAAAAAGATTACGTAGTAGTAGACTATAATGTATTTTTATGAGCAAAACCAGCCACTAATACTTCTCGAACTTTTTTCATGCGATGATGTCAAAGTGCTTCATGAACAATGAATTAAATTTTACAGCAAGTCCCAAAGGTGCATCAGGCACACTAAGAGAATTAATCCTTCTGTTCTTTTTTTGCTGGTTCCATCAGGACTTGGTTTTGGCTTTAACTTGTTCTACCACTGCAAACAAATGCATAGATCTTCAGCTTTCCACCTGTATAGGTCTGAGGAAGAGATTTCCCCTAAAAAGTCATCACGTGAATTACACTAGCTGTTCCCTAGAGAAATGCTTACAAAGTAGAGTTTGGTCTTCTGCTTCATAGTTTGGGGATTTTCGGGGGGGTTATTTATTTATTTATTTATTTATTTTTATGACAGACTGGAATGTGTTGATGTAGTTTCAGAACACATTTATAGCAGCATTGAACTATATAGATCCTAAGCAAAATTTCATTCTTTTGCTGATTGAATTGAAATTACAATCAGAAACATTTAAATTTCCAGAATTTCAACAGTCCTTAGTTTATTCTCCTTTCATCATCTCGACTTTGAACAATTTATCTTGTTACTCATTAAGATATCTTTCATGAAGAGAGGAAGTATATTACAGGAGTCTAGGGCTATGTGCATCCCAGAAAATACAGTTCAGTTGCAACATTCAAACCATTTGTCATAAGTTCCACTTATTACATTTCCTTATAAAAAATGTTCACTTTCTAACATTTGTTGCAAGGCAAAGAGCAACATTTCCTAAGAACTTTTACAGAATTAACAAGCTTCATGGAAATTGCTAATCTATTTGGGTTTTTGTCAAAAATAATTTTCAGTTGAATAATATGTTTGAGACAAATGTTTCTGCCCAAACCTATACCTGATGCTTGACATGTAGAAGTACCTGCAGATAAATGACTAGGCATCAAGAGGGTAAACTAAAAATTGTGTAGCATGGATCTTTGCTTTCATTGAACCAGCTGCGCTTATGGTTGGGTTCTGGAAATAGCTCTTTACACATGGCTCACGTTTCAGTGTTGTTGGAAACTCACAATTTGTAAATGGTTGGGAAAAGAGGAGTTGCTACTGAACCACTAAATTTTATCTATTATCTTCTGAGGATAAAGTGGAATTAAGAACACTAATGCATCTTTTTGATAAGAACTTTGCTTTTGCTTCCTTCTGCTGAGGCTAAAAGGATGCTTGTGTACTGCTCCACAGTAAACAGCTTTAATATTTTGAAGGAGCACTCATCTACCAAATTTCAATTGCTCTACAAATGTTTATTACAAGAAGGATGACAATGTAACAATCTCATAAATGTTATCTTTGAGAAGAGTGTCATAGATCATAAGTGAATCACAAAAAAATCAGTATCCTGCAAGCTAAATTTTGCATTTGAAAGGTAAATGGTGAATTACTAAAACAGTATTTGACAACTGACCTTCTTCATGCTTTTTCCAAGCAAATTTGACTGTTATGTTTCTGAAGGTGAAAAATGTCAAGCAGAGCAATATTCTTAAAAAATATGTTTTTCAAACATAAATGACAAATGTATTGCTGAAAGATGAAATTGGAAGTATGGTATTCATGATGCTCAGAGAAGTCACAAATACTCTGTGACAGAACATAGCTTCTCCCTTTGGTGAAAACAAGTAGTTGCCACTATTGGCAATACCTCAACAGCTTGCAGCTTGGCCTCATACCAGGCTCAAGCATCAGGGTTATCGTCCTTTCATTCCCACCTGCCTGCCTAAGTAGTACTCCACTTCTACAGCTTCATCTTTTTGTCACCAGGCTCTCAGAGTAAAACACTAGTCCCCATCCCTTGTAACTTTAGCAAGTACCCTCTCTCTGGATAGCCCTGGTAGTTACCCACAGATCAGCTGCAACTGGCTATACAAAGGAGCCCACCAAAGCTGAACTTAGACAGATTATGGATTGGTAATTGTGTGAAGAACCTCACACCCACATTTTGGAAAACTTCATATACTAACACTAGTAGTAGTTGATGTAGTACTAGTTCACACAGTTAACTACATTTATGCCACTGTCTGGAAATTTATTTCCTAAAAAACCAAAAATATAAAACATTTCCTCTTGTTCTTAACCCATCTTAATTTAGTCATAGCACAGACATAATACTAATGGCTTCAAATATTTTATAGCCTGACAGGTAAACTAGATCAGATGGAGCAATGAATAATATGGCCATTGGTGCTGTGTTACATGCATAGTTTTCCCCTCCCTCATCCCTGTGCTGGTTTTGGCTGGGTTAATTTTCTTCATAGTGGTTAGTACAGGGCTATGTTTTGGATTTGTGCTGAAAACAGCGTTGATAACACAGGGATGTTTTAGTTATTACTGATCAGTGCTTACACAGCATCAAGAGATTTTTCTGCCCTTCATACTACTCCACCAGCAAGTAGGTTCGAGTGCACAAGAAATTGGGAGGGGACACAACCAGGACAGTCGACCCCAACTGACCAAAGGGATATTCCAATACCATATTACATCATGGTCAGCAATATAAAAGCTGGAGAAAGAAGAAGGAAGGGAAGGACATTCAGAGCGATGGTGTTTGCCAACCCAAGTGACCGTTACACATGATGGAGTCCTGCTTTCCTGGAGATGGCTGAACACCTGCCTGCTGATGGGAAGCAGCAAATGAATTCCTTGTTTTGCTTTGCTTGCATGCATGGCTTTTGCTTTACCTATTGAACTGTCTTTGTCTCAACCCCTGAGTTTTCTCACTTTCACCCTTCTGATTCTGTCCCCCATCCCACCAGGCAGGAGTGAACAAGCAGCTGCGCGGTGCTTAGTTGCTGGCATGGGGTTAAATCATGACAAACCCCCAACTTCATTTTGCTCACCTTCAAGCGTCTAACTGAAATACGTGAATTATGAGACTTTTTTGGTAAATGTCTCTTTTACCTCACAAAAATAGATGTCTATGTATCTGAGAGAGTTATATGCAGTAGCAAGAGGCAAAACTTTTCTCCATATATTCTTTCTGAAGTTGCAATTCTGACAAAAGTTTACTAATTTGCTTAACTAATGTTAAATTTAAAAATATACTGGTTTTCTGTGAAAAGGCACCACTCCCCTTCCAGTCTTTATTTTCTAACCAGTCTCTGTTTAGAAAACATTTCATGACATGCTTAAAAAAACATTTCATGACATGCCTTGTGTTTAAACTTTAATTTTATGACCTTAAATCCATTTGTTCCAAAGTTTCCTTTCTTGAATTCTTTATTCACCATTGAAGTGAAGTGGGTAAACTAAATATTTCCCAAATTAAAAATGAATAATTGAATTTACTTTCAGCTCCAGTTCTGCCATTCATGTACTTTCTGGCTAACACTTCTTGTTATCCTTCATGTACTTTTCATTAACAAGGTCTGGCAAAGTGTGAACAACACCCAGTGAACGCAATAACACAGAGCCATTGTCGTTCAGTCAACAATGAGGCCAAGGTAGCATGAAGTAGAAGAACGAGGTTGGGGCAATGGGACACATTTTGTTGGTAAACAAATTTTTTAAAAAAGGGCAAAATAGGAACTGGAGAGTAGCAGAGGCCCTCCTTTTCTCCCCAAAAGTCCCCTGTCTCTGCTGAGTCACATTAAGCATAACTCTTGTCCTTTAACTCCTCACATTGAGCTCTAGTATGACTGAAGTGGCTCATTCTCATCACAACTGCTTTACACGGCAACTCTAACACAAAATGAATTTCCCCTCCCCTCTTAAGAGTTTTGACCTTCAAAGTCTATTCTAGCTATTAGAAAGCACTACCTCCTTTTATGTCATCTCACATATAAGTGACTGAAGGGAGTTTTGTTTTCTGTCCTGCTACATATATCTAATAATCTAGTCTGTTTTACAATGTGATCAGTATATGCAAACATCTACTGAGCAACCATTCTTACAACTTTACTTATAGATTCAATGTAATGTTTACCCATAATTGTGCTACAGCACATACTGAGCACTGTGTGAAAGTGAACCTGATTGATTAGCAGAAATTTGACTCTGTCAGTTAAGGACAAATTATATAAGGATTGTTCATTAATGACAATGAAGGACAGGTTTCAACTCCAATGAAAGTATTACTATCATAAAAGTATAAACTTCTATTCAAAGCCATGCATAAAATAGGATATAATTAATTGCAACAGTGTAAGACTAAAAACATGCAAGTGTAATAAGAATTTAACTGCAGTGCCACAATTCTAATTGATAGAGTGTAATACCTGTACAAAGAAAGATATTTTCATCCAACACTTTATATTATCTTAATTTTTGTTTTGTTTTGGTTAGGGCAAGCTATGGCATAATAAAATTGAATGTGCCTAGTTTTATCTTTAAACACTGTCTTCCTGCAACAGAGAAAATATTGATCTTAATTTTGACCTATTCTGCTGTCAAAGGATATAAATATTACTAAAATTATCAATGAAATTATTTTGATGAAATGTTCAACTGACTGTGTACATTGCCAGTGTTTATCACAGTAACACTGTTTTAAAAAAACATTTTTGTTATAATTTAACTTAAAAACTTTCAATTCTAAAAGATTCAGGATACTTCTATACTGCAGAAATTGTCCTTTAAAAATATTCTTATCCCTGTATGGTTACTACTAGAGAATCATATTTATATGCATGGGTACAAGTCCTGAATAGTCTTAATGAAGTAGTTACTTTATTAAGTAATAATAAACTTCTGTAAATATGAAAGAAATCTTTTAAACTGATCGTAACAGACAGAAGAGTTGTTCTGCTTGGTGCTTCAGGACTCAGTTGGCTCAGTGATACTGGCAGAGCTGCTACAGTTCCATAGTTCTGAAACAAGCAATAACAAGCAATAACAGCCTGGAGAAAAGAAGGTTCCAGGGACACCTTATAGCAGCCTTCCAGTACCTGAAGGGAGCCTACGAGAGAGCTGGAGAGGGACTTTTTACAAGGGTGTGTAGTGATAGCATGAGAGGTAGCAGTTTTAAACTGAAAGAAGGTAGATTTAGATCAGATATCAGGAAGAAATTCTTCACAATGAAGGTAGTGAGACACTGGCACGGGTTGTCCAGAGAAGTTGCAGATGTACCCTCCACGAAAGTGTCCAAGGCCAGGTTGGATGGGGCTTTGGACAACCTGCCCTAGTGGAAGTTGTCCCTGCCCATGGCAGGAGGGGTGGAACAAGATGAGCTTTAAGGTCTATTCCAACCCAAACCATTCTATGATTCTATAAGCAACCCAAACCCTAAACACTGACTGGAAGTCAAAGCAAAGCAAGCTGTCCAGGCAATGCAGTCATCTGCAGTATGTAAGACACTAAGTAGTATAAGATCCCAATCAAACACTGAGACAATCAGCTCTGGAAAAGGTCAGTTCAATTTATTTCTTGATTTCATGATTTTTCCCATATCTTCCCATTCACATCCATAATATATGCATGTACCAATGCATTTTTGCCATATAAAATGCTTCAAACATTGTCTCATAAGAAAGATCCATGCCAAGAGATTTCAAGGCCAAACTCCTCATCAAACAGGCTGTAATGTTACACATTCAGATACTACCTCTTCTTGCTCACCAAAATTTCTGTAGAAGTGAAAATGCTTTTATTTTATATATGACATCATCAGAGAAACCTAGCATAAATATACCAGTACTGTACAGCAGCACTGCATAGCAGCAACCTGCTTAGCAGGTTTACAGAGTACTGCCGCCCACTTAGTGATCTTCTCTATCCACATCAGAAAGTGTCATGCCAACAGAAGTAGCAGTATCTTTGTAAAAGCTGTACAAGACAAGCCGACAATGCACGATCCAGAACATCTATGTTTTCCACCTGTCATATCGGTCAAATAGCCACTGATCAAATAATTTGTTTAAAACTAAAGTGTAAAAAAAAGGAGCAATTATTGTATCATTTCTGTTATAATCACCTGTACCAAGTGATGATAATGATAGATCAACACAGGAGGGGAAAAACAGTATATTTTTTTACTTCAGAGAATAGTTTGCATGACAGTCACTAATTTTTCGATATAGTAGAGCATGAATGCAATTGCTGGGCTATGTTAATATTACTAACAGTTTACTGCACTTTTCTGTCTGTCTTCCACATTCGTAACGTATTTGAGGCAGCCTGTTCCAAACAAGATGCAGCAGCATTTTCTCTCCTTCTGTTCTGGAGTGTTGTCTGCTCTCACTTAAAACCAGACTCATCCTGCAAGACGTGTGTCAGGCGCAGTGGGAGTCCATGGCCCCCCAATTCCCTCAGGGCAGGACTCGGCAATCAGGGCTCATCCCAGCATCTCAGCCAGGAGCGGGGGGAGCTGGGGGCACCGTTGGTAGCCCCAGCTCCAGGCATCGGGCACCTGCCCTAGAAGAGCAGAGCAGGGCAGGGCTGTGGGGAACTGGAGGCCAGCCCTGATGTGGCATCACTAGTGCAGGGACCGATGGCCCCAGGAGGCTGAAATGGGGCCCTGATCATGGTGGGGGGAGCCCTGGGAGGGTGGGCATGGACAGCAAGAGTTAGCAGTACCCTCATAGCCCTGACAACCCACATCTCAATGCTGGACATTATTTTCAGTACAAAATTGCAGACAAACTGAAGAATCCAAGCAGTTAGAGCAGCTCTCTCTTTTGGCTTTGTAGATGTTACAGACAGTACCTATAACAGCTGTATTCATATATAGTTAAAATGGGGAGAGATTCTCCAGAGGAAGCAAATGGCTATGACTATATGTTCAGACCTACTCTTGATCTACTGCAGTACCAACATATTTCTACTGGTAAGGATTTTTTTAGATATAGTGTGATACATTTTTTAAGCAATCAAAATAACGTTTTGGAGGAAAAATCCAGTTCCAGTGAAAAATTCCTCAGGGTTCAGCATTTCCAGTTAGTTTTCCAACAGAAGAAACTGAAAAAACAGGTAGTACAACCATTTCCCACATAATTCCCTATCATGAGGAGTTCCTCCTTTTTCAATTCACACAATCACAATTTCAACTTTTGTCCCACTTGGAGGTAGGGGTACATATAGCGAAAAAAAAAGGATTATACAAATACAGTCACCTTAACCATTTCACTATTTTGTATTTGGGTATATAACTGTAGCATTTAATTTATCTTGCTTATAAATTGGGTTCATTTTCAGCTGAAGTTTTCTGCCTCCTCTTCCCCCAGTGCTTTCTCACTCCAGTTTTCTTGTAATTTAAATGGGAGACTCAAGGACTGATTTCTTGATTAGCTTATGCAAAAGCTGTATTCATCTTTCTACATTGCTCATCACCAGTTTAAGGAGTGAACAAAAACAAATAAACATGTACCTCTCACTAAAGCTAAAAATAAGTTATATTTATTTGCAGTTGAGTTGGCTATTCTAATTTACAGTTATAAAGTTTCCCTTCCTCAGCAACTGCTATTTGAGTATTTGTTCACCATGCCTGCCTTTCCAGTACACTAGAACAATATAGTTCTGTGGGCCAGCTTTATGCCGCCTATCCAAATACCTTAGGTTAAAAAACGTTTAGAGGTATTATACTCCTATGATACCTTCGGACATGGTTATTAGAATAATGTGTGGACTTAAGCTCCCCCATAAAAGGACGATTTATTCCCCGATGACCCCTCAAAACGTATGGGTAGTTTCACTCCTAAGTTGGGCACCTCCATTGGTCCTTCGAGGAAAGATACACTATGTCTTCGCTACTATACTAAGACATAAAGACCACCACAAGTATAAACTAACCACATCAAATTATGAAAAGTGATTTTTAAAAAAATGTAAATACATTTCCATCTGCTGGTTTATGCTAGCTCTTGTGCATCAGTTAAATATTGTATGTTTTCTCTGCCTGACCATAATTAAGCTGGCATGCAGTGAGTCTGAACTGATTTGAAGGAAATAACGTTTCTTTAGCCAGAAGTAGTTCTCCATAATGACAACAATGAAATTTTCCATCAGATTTATAAACTGACTTTTCCAAAACTACCTATAATTTTTCAATACAAAGTATTTCCTTGTTATGAAGGAAATGAGACAAAAATTCCTGTCCATCAATGCTGTCCATGTATTTCTAATGCAGACTTAAGTGAAAACACAAATCTACTGCCTAAAATAACCACTTTGAAACACATGTGCCCATAAGTCATTCTAAGAATTATTTTCTTTCACTAAGGGATTACACAAACTGAAAACCTGTATTTTTTTGACAGCCATTCCTGAAAAATACTGACTTATGTCAAGCTAGTACAGTCTAAAATGCACAGCACGTGCTATCCTTTTATTTCAGAAGTGTCAATGACTATAAAACTTCAAATTAATTTACGCTATTTTAAAATAGAGTCCTTCAAGACTGTGTAGAACAACCACCCTAAAACTACATTCATTTGACCAAAAGGAGTAAGAAAACAGAGCTAGTAATTGAGTGAACTTCCTTTAAAAACATCCTTTGAGAATTTGTAGACCTAGCCATCTGAAAAGCCTTGACTTACAGCCAGCACATGTATCTACTATTCGACTTCTGATAGCAAAATGGAAATGATAAGGAGAGACAGAGACCCTGATAGCCCTGCATGGTGTTAGTTTTGAAGGAAGGAGCAAGGCGTGCATATAACAAAAATGTCTTTGTCAAGTTAGAGCTGCCTGGATCGGTAAGAAAGGATGCTACAAGGCAAGTTCTCCTCTGTCCTATTCCTCATCCCTTTCCTTCTCACTAAATCACTCTGTCTCCACCACTATTATCCCCAACCACCTTCTGATTAATGTTACTGACTGTCCACTCTAAAATGTCTATCATCATTGAGCTACAGAATGACTTGGCTACAAGAAGAGCTGTTAAATATAAATAGACACAGTGAGAATTGAAGAGCACCTGCAACTAGTAAGCTTTTGTTGTAGTAAACCCCACTTCAACCATATTCTGACATACTACTCTTCCCTTTCAAAATAAGCCAACTTTCATTTCAAAATAGATCTCAAAAACTTCAGAATCAAGATACAATTGTCTAAAATCTGCTTAGGTTTCTGCAGGCAGATAAACAAGACATGCTAAAGAAAGCAAGGCAGTGAATAGTGGCTCTAAGAGATTTTGTTTTCTTTCTCAGATAAGTGGACAAAATGAGTTCACTTTCTGAGTAAGATTTTGTTAAATTCCATTGGCCAAAACCTAATTTCCTGAAACCTATGAATAAAGTAAGCTATTACA
>VZSC01008243.1:160036-174114 GCA_013398225.1 Steatornis caripensis
AATCAACTTTGTGGCCCTCCGCTGGACTCTCTCCAGTAATTCCCTGTCTGTCTTGAACTGGGGAGCCCAGAACTGCACACAGTACTCCAGATGCGGCCTCACCAGGGCAGGGTAGAGGGGGAGGATCACCTCCCTCGACCTGCTGGCCACACTCTTCTTAATGCACCCCAGGATGCCATTGGCCTTCCTGGCCGCAAGGGCACATTGCTCAGTTCTTTTTATCTTCTGGTCCAGCCTTGCTGCCAAATGCCAGCAGCTGCATTCCTGCAGTTTCATAGTTGCGTTCAGTGTTTTGAAAACCTTAGTGAGTCTGTTGTCACAGAAAAGGATGTTACTAGCCCCAGTGGGAACTGGCAACTACCTCAGTTGTGGCAATTAAAACGAACATGTATTGTAAGGTGGGTCCTAAACTGCCACCATTCAGAGTCAAGTGTATAAATTATAAGCGACGACAACTGAGTGTAATACTCCCAACTGCAAAGTGCTACACCTAAGGTTTGACACATGATCTTCCACATTTTTTCTCTTATGGGGTAGTAACCTCAGGAGGATAAGAAGGGATGAAAAGCTGTCAGATACTGGTATCAGTCTAGTCTGATGCAAGACCAGAGCTCATAACTCAAAGCTTTACTTTCATGCCTAAAGAGGGGATGCTTTTGGTTTACAAGGTTACAGGTCACGTTTCTATTATCAGGTACAGCGTGTGTATCTCAAGTTTCTAAAAGTTATATGTTATATGCTACACAAACTTGGGAAGATCCACTTGACAAATATATAGTTATTTGCTCAAGGATCTCAAAGCGATTTAAAAACATAATTGCAAGTCTCCAGTATAGGAGATTCTTTATGTTCTTAAACATAAAATGTTTATGAGAATGGGAAAATAAATAGACATTCAGACTTGGAATTTTTGTCCATTGTTTCTTGGGGGAAAAAATTGGAAGATTTGGGATTCTCTTTGCAGTAAATGAAATAACCCTTGCCTAAAACTACTGAGAAAGGGAGATGTAGGTTTTCCAGTCTTTTCTCAGTGGAACATACCGGTTTTCTCAACCTTTCATTTTGAGCAGTACAAGAAATAAAACGAAGAAATACTCTTCCATGTCTTGTATCTTTTTATTATTTTTTTTTTTAACCAAAACCACAGCACTTTACCAAACTCCTGTGTATGTCACATTGGCATGTTTATGTACATACTGGTCTCTCAATGAGAAGTTTTCACTTGATCAGTTGTCATGGAAGAATTGTGGCTATTGCTGAAATAGAACAATTAAATTAATGCAGATATAATAGCTAAAGCCCTGAATTAGTCCTAGTTTTACTCACAGATAAGGTACTAGTCTTTTCTTATGTGTCTTCAGAAAGATGCAAAAAAAAGGAAAATGTACAGAAGTTAACAAGCAAGACTAAGAGAAGCACTAAGTGTTAATCAACCTGCATTTTTATCTAAGCACAGTAGACTTAAGATTTTAATGCAAATTAACTGTTAACAAGACTTTAATAATCCAATTGTATATGCTAATGTACAGCCCATGAATATTTGTTCTAAGAAACACTTGGACTATTGGTGATGGCTTTCCATCAGCATTGCTTTTTCAAAAATTGCAAAGGAAGGTTCTTTTCTAATGATTGCACTCTACATCTGTGTTTTTTAACAAGAGTCAGAGCTTCGTGTAGTTGAATGCAGTGGTAAGTAAGACAACAGTAAAGCCAATAGTAAATTGCAAGATGTGAAAACAAATGGTGCATGTACCTCTGAGTTGGGTCACCTGAAGATAAAAGAGGTATGTATATAAGAAGAATTTGGTATTTAGGAATATAAGCAAGGAGAAATTCAAGGGATGAAGGTTCTAGAATGAGGTGATGAAAAGGAGGGGGCACAAAAGTATGTGAAGGAAGTTTGAGTACGAGAAAAAATGTCACCAAGATTCCACTGACTAAATCCTGGTTTGGAGGAAGGCACATTTTCTGCTTCGTTGTATTTCAGTTGCTATGAATACGGCAGCTTTCAGAAATGTTTCTTCTTGTCCTGGTTATGCACCACAATCACAGCACAGTGACAGCCTCACAGAGGATCATAGCAAATATTAAAATGTGTTCCCTGAAGTACTTGAATATTGCCAATATCTGCCATTATGGTAGTGACTAAAATGAGTCACTACACTGCCTAGCCCAAAACTGCATTAAGCTGGGCTCAAGTTATTCATTACAAAGAGTAAGAACTCAAGTTATGAGCTTAAGTTGCAGGTGAAGAGATGTTTTTAACATTTTGTATTCAGAGAGAATCAGTAGTTCTTCTTGTTTAAAGTATCTGTCTTGAAGAGATATGCTTCTTCTCCTACTTTCCTTTTTTCCTTTATTGCACTAAAACTGAACCCTCCTATACACTAGTTTTTATATCAGAAGAAAATCAAACTGAGATTTCTGGATCAAACACTTATTTTAGCTTTATTGCCATACAGTTTCAATATTTTTTTCCAAAGTCCTGTATCTCATATAAAGGCTCACTCAATAACTTTGAAACTGCTGGAAGAAGTTTCTGTGAGAGAGCAAGCAAGCTGATATTCTACATTCAGATAAGACTTTTTCTGAGGAATTGAAACAGCCTTCTAATACTAAAACATCACTTTTTTTCTAGTAGAGTCACATTTATGAAGTAATACAGGGCATTAAATCTGTTCAACAGACAAAAAACTGCAGACAACGACTAAGAGATATGACTGATTTTGACTGACTGATTGGGGTCATGTAATTCAATGATCAGGTGAGGTATGAGTTATGCAAGGTCAAGAACAATCCAATGGCATAATGAGAAACTCAGCTGAGAGCTGGTATGTCTCTCAGACATTGTTTTGGCAATTAACTGCACATTAATTTTTAAACAATGTGTTTATTGCAGCTAAAGAGCTAAAGAGCTACAACCTTTTAAACAATTCACATAAGTCTAAAATACAATTCAAGGATCACAATTTTTTATTCTCCTTCTAATAATACAACTTTGAAATAAATGTGTGCTTTCTTTCTTTATATATCTTTCAAGATCCCTTTGATATTCTCATGGAATTAATGGAGAAGTACACACCCCTACTCTGTAATGAAATTAACATTTTCCAAATGTAACATTGACTGATTCACAGGTCTCTCATTTTTGGGACATATCATAGCCTCCAGCAATCATATGAAGGAAAAAGAGAAGGAAATAAAAGATACTTGTTACTAAAGTTGTGTACAAACTACAAAATGTCTTTCTTTCTGTCGGCTTTATATATAGTATCTTATTCTACAGAAGAGTGACTTCCAGGCACAGGTGCAGCTAACCATTAAGTACAACTGCAGAACAATATAAAGGTCAGTGATTATACTATTACCCTCGGCTTCCTGAAAAAAAATCACCGAACATGGTCCTTGTCCACACTTGCGCTACAATCATTACAGCAGCAGGTTGGCTGCAGCTGTGGTTAACAGTCATTGTCAGCAACAGACAATTTCATTGCACTAGACAAGATGTGAAAGGGCCACCATGGAAAAAGAAACTTAATAAAGGAGAAACTTAAACCATAAAAAATCCCAGCACAATGTTTTGCAATGTACATCCTTATTTGAAGAGAAACAGAGATCTATTGTGTTGTAAATATAACAAAATGCTTCCAGCTCATGTGAATCACTTGTTAATGGGACTATTGTGCCATTGTAAATTCCTGTAAAGTAACATTATCACATGCATCATCCAAGCCATTTTCTAACCATTCATTAACACTAACTGTCATTGTGTAAAGACACAGTTTCCTGTGTTCAGAAGCTAGTCATAGATATATACAAAAAGCAGGAATTTCATTCACACGTCAATTGAGTTCAGATATTTATTGTGTACCCCCTTGTCTCTACACCATTGTTGGAACTGAAATTGTGTTCTAAAAGATGAACCAGAAATAAAACAATAGAGTAGACTAAACCACTGATGTATAATAGCTTGAATTATTGAACCAAAAAAAAAAAGTATGATGTAAGTAGTTGTCTGTTTGAAACATTCCAAAACTCTACTCAAATATTTCTCAGGAGGTAGAAATATGTGTGGGTGGATGGAGGACAACGGAATTTGCATAGAAGGTAATCTTGTGATTGTTTTTCATTTTGAAAAAGAAGTGAATGAATGTTCAATGACAGACATAACAAGCATTAGAAATGCCCTAAAAACATCAAATGGGTAGTCTGGTCTACCTAGCTGAGCGACCATGACAGATGCTATTTATGAAATGCACATAACCCTGGCTGCCCTCTGAGGTCCTCACAGTGGATAGTTCCCTCAGATTCCCAGCCACTGGATTAAGGGTCTTGGGAGTGTGGCAGACACACCTGCCCGGCTGGTTTAAACAGCATGATACAGGGGACATGGTGGCTAGTTTGGTGGGAAGTGTGTGTGCTGCAAGTCACGTGTACAGAGAGCCCCCAGCCACGTATCCCAGATACCCAAGCCCACCAAAGACCACCTGAGCCAATAAACATACCTAGGAGACCCCCTCAATTAATGAGAGCTGTATATGACCACAAGCCCTGATCCAGCTCTAGGTACAAATGGAGCCTGCCAGCAGTCCGCTTTGAGTCAGTCTTCCTCAGAGTAGTGGGTCTGCAGTCAGGAGACTCTTCCTTTGGATTGGGACGTCATCCAAAGTAATTTCCCAGGATTGAGTGTCCTCACCTCATAGGTCAGTGGTTTGTGTATTTTGAGTCATCACTGTAAGCTTAGATTTAGTCGCACACCATGTAGCATTAGTTCCCATCTGACACCCTGAACCTGTAAATTAGTTATGTCTTCCAAAGTGTCTGTAATATAAGATCCCTGTTCAGTTTGACTATTCTACATTTTTCCTGACACTATTAAATGGATTTTTTTTTTTAGTATATTTTTTTGGTCTTACACTTCCATGACAGGGAGGTACATAACTTCTAGCCCTTCTTTTTTTATTTATAGTCCCTGAATTTGTCTAATCCCTTTTTAATCTGTTGATATGGTCTGCCTCTACAATTTCTTGTGGCAACAAATTCCAACATTTCATCTCTTGCTGCTTAAAAACTATACCCTTAAAAAGATCTGTTCAAACTGATCTCCTAGTTTCAGCTGGTTCTAGTAGAATAATGTTTTGTGAGTGATGATTCTGCATTTACCTCATCCATCAACTTTATGGTTTTGCAAAACTTCCTTTACAAACAACAGCTTTTCAAAAGATATGTTCTTGCTTATGTTGAAATTAAACTTGGATTGGGACTAGGTAGCGTGCTTAACCATTCTGGACAAGACTTATTAGTAATGAGTGAGTTTAAGTTCACTCCAGGAAATGAATTCAACTTCTCATGGCTCAAAGAATTTCTCCATTTTATCAATAATAAAGTACTATAAGAACTGACATAATGTATTGGGTTTAGATGGCAAGATTTTGGCAGCAGAGGGGCTGCAGGAGTGGCTTCTGTGAGAAGATGCCAGAAGTTGCCACCATGTTGGACAGAGCCAGTTTCAGTCAGCTTCAAGGACCCACCACTGGCCAAAGCTGAGCCCATCAGTGATGTTGGCATCACCTCTGTGATAACATATTTAAGAAGAGGTAAACAATACTGCACAACAGCAGCTGGGAGAGAGGAGTGAGAATATGTGAGAGAAAGAACTCTGCAGACACCAAGGTCACTGAAGAAGGAGGGACAGGAGGTGCTTTGGGTGCCAGAGCATAGATTCTCCTGCAGCCTGTGGTGAAGACTATGGTGAACAGGCTGTCCCTCTGCAGCCCATGGAGGTCCAACGTGGAGTAGGTATCTACCCTCCAGCCTGTGGACCTCACACCACAGCAGATGGATGTACACTGAAGGAGTCTGTGACCCTGTAGAGAATCCATGCTGGAGCAGGCTTCTGGCAGGAATTGTGGCCTGTGGAGAGAAGCCCACACAGGATGAATTTTTCTGGCAGGACCTATAACCCGATGGGGGATACAAGTTGGACCAGTCCACTCCTGAAGGATTGCACCCTGTGGAAAGGACCCACAATGGAAGAGCTTGTGAATGACTGTCTCCCACAAGCTGGACGCCAAGCTGGAGCAAGGGAAGAGCAAGAGGAGGAAGGAGAAACACAGACCAAGCGTTACAAACAGACCATAACCTCCACTCCTCATGCCTCTGTGCTGCTTGGGGGAGGAGNTGACTGTCTCCCACAAGCTGGATGCCAAGCTGGAGCAAGGGAAGAGCAAGAGGAGGAAGGAGAAACACAGACCAAGCGTTACAAACAGACCATAACCTCCACTCCTCATGCCTCTGTGCTGCTTGGGGGAGGAGGTAGAAGAATTGTGAGTAGAGCCGAAGGTGAGCCTGGGAAGAAGGGAAGAGTGGGAGAAAAGTAGTTTGTTAGACTTTTTCCTCACTTCTCATTATCCTACTCTGTTTGATTCGCAATAAATTAAATTAATTTTCCCAAGTTGAGTCTCTTTTGCTCATAATGATAACTGGTAAGTGATCTCCCTGTCCTTATCTCAACCCATGAGCTTTTTATCATATTTTCTCCCCTTGTCCTGTTGAGGAAGGGGAGTGATAGAGCAGTTTGGTGGGCACCTGGCAGCCAACCAAGGTAAACCCACCATGTATGTGCTCACACCTCTAGAAATAAATTTCATTGCCTCTGGATATAAGCTGCAATTCCCTATCCAAATATTTTCCTATGGGAAGCATATGCCTTTGACCATTACATTTCCCAGAGCTAAATGTTCCATTATTTCTAAAGATAAATTAGGAATGGCATTCCATGTTGTGTCCTGTGAACTATTAACAGTCTACTAGGAATAAGATAAGACTTTAAAAAGAGACAGCTATTTTTCACATGGATTTCTCCAACATATTTTCACAGAAGTATCAACAGCCTAGGAAAATTGGCATGTTAAGGGCTTTAAATATGTATCCTTTTCCTACTTTTTGTCTCATGGAATTGATGGGATGGAAAAGATTTCTTATGTCTGTCCAATGGAATTTATTTTTCTGCATCACTTCTCTTCACATATCCATTTCTTTTTCCTCTTTGTACTGAGAAAAAAAGATTGGAAAAAAGAAAAAAATTAAGAAAAAAAAGAAAAGAAAAAAGAGGCTGAGCATTAAATAACCATATAAAACAAATTTTGTATCTTTAAATTCTTGACAAATTGTCATTTTTAGTAAAGGCCATTTTTGAACCTGGGAATTAATAAATAATTACATTTTTCAGTGATGCCCAGCGACAGGACAAGGGGCAATGGGCACAAACTGGAACACAGGAAGTTCCACCTGAACATGAGGAAGAACTTCTTTACTGTGAGGGTGCCAGAGCACTGGAACAGGCTGCCCAGGGAGGCTGTGGGATCCACTTCTCTGGAGATATTCAAAACCCACCTTGACACTTTCCTGTGCAGCCTGCTCTAGGCAAGCCTGCTTTAGCAGGGGGGGTGGACTAGATTATCTCCAGAGGTCCCTTCCGGCCACTACCGTTCTGTGATTCTGTGATTCCCCCTCCCCCAAATGCTAGTCATACTTTCTAACACTATAAATCTGAGAGTATGTATTCTGAACCTAAAGCAAAATTTCTATGCAGCTATAAATATACATTTTAACATAAAATAGATTTTATTATTAGAGTAGCTATATGTTATTTTTATACAAATTGAATTTGTTTTCAGCTGTGACACATCTTAGGTTTTCAGTATGTTACCATTTCTGATTAGTGGAGTTAGCATACTACTGAAAAGCAATTGCTAAGGCTTCTTATCAAATGAACCTCAAGAAAATATGAGGTCAATGCTATATTACGTAGCACCATTTTTCAGCAAGATTAAATTCTACGGTTGAAGACTTAGTCTAGGCTATAAAAGCATCATTTTAAGTTTTAGTTGTTAAAGAATTTCGGAGTATATGAGTGTTATAAAAGAGAAAGATACAAAGTGAAATCCGTATTTTTAATCAATTACTGTTGTCTGATGACATTTTATTTAAAGGAAGCTACTTTGTAGGCAAACGTGAAACAATTTTCCCAGAAAATTTAGATTACTAGAAAGACTTAGATGAAGTAAGAAGAGGGCAAGTGAAATTTACTTTGGATAATGAATGAACTTTAAATTAAGGAAAATAATACAATAATTCATTTATACAGATAGTCTCAGAAAAGAGCAAGAAAAGGACTCATGCAATTATTTTAAAGCTTAATTGTATGTGTTCTGACCAGTTTAGACAAAATTTTGTAGCATAAATCTGAAGAGTAGCTTCATCAAACCAGTTTTTATGTTTCGTTTCTAGCAATGGTTTTAGGTTTTTAAAACTTTGTCAGTATAGGTTCTGTTTTTCATATTATACAGAATGCAACACATTTTAGTCAGACTTTTATTCGAAATTGCAAGGCAAATTGCAAATACAGTTTGAAAATGCCATCTCCTTAAACATATCTTCATGAAACCACTGTGTGTATTGGCTAGATTTGTAATCTAAAACCATTTAGGCTATAGACAGCATCCCTGTGGAGAAGGACTTGGACGTGTTGTTGGATGAAAAACTGAATATGAGCCAGCAATGTGTGCTAGCAGCCCAGAAACCAATAACATCCTGGGCTGCATCAAAACGAGTGTGACTAGCAGGTCGAGGGAGGTGATTCTTCCCCTCTAATCCATTCTTGTGAGACCCCACTTTGAGTACTGCGTTCAGCTCTGGGGGCCCCAACATAAGAAAGACATGGACCTGCTCAAGCGGGTCCAGAGGAGGGCTATGAAGATGGTCAGGGGACTGACTGGAGCACCTCCCCTTTGAGGACAGCCTGAGACAGTTGGGCTTTTTTAGCCTAGAGAAGGCTCCCTGGAGACGTTATAGCAGCTTTCCAGTACTTCAAGAGGGTCTACAGGAAAGATTGGGAGGGACTCTTTATCAGGGAGTGTAGTGATAGGACGAAGTGCAATGGTTTTACATTGAAAGAGGGTAGATGTAGATTAGATATTAGGAAGAAATTCTTCACAATGAGGGTGGTGAGACACTGGAATGAATAGGTTGCCCAGAGAAGTTGTGGATGCCCTGGAATTGTTCAAGGCCAGGTTGCATGAGGCTTTGAGTAACCTGGTCTAATGGAAGATATCTCTGCCCATGGCAGAGGAGGTAAAACTAAATGACTTTAAAGGTCCTGTCCAACTCAAACCATTCTACAATCTGTGGTACCTGTGCTAGTAAAATAAACAGTGCCATAAAACATTCCCAGGCACTGGAACAAAATAATCTAATCTGTAAAACTGTTAGAATGACCACTAATGCAGTTTTAACCTGGACCAAGCATCATTCTCTCAGACAATTTCTGAACATCTTCCTGAATTATACAAAGGACAAGCAGTTACAGATAGACAGTTTAGACATGTCCACTGTGGTGTGGAAAGTAAGTAAATGTATAGCATGCATGCAGGTTGTCCTGTGCCAGACAGGTTCAATACCATTGCATGATCCTGTGTATTTGCCACTATGATTTTGCAGCATAAATATAGCCATAGGAGAACAGAATTTTAAATAATTTTATAACATTCATCAATTTCAGTGAGAATTACGTATCCTTTATCCTTTTCATTTATCTGAAAGCCCAAGAGCTTTCAATCATTTCAGAAGCATTTAAATTTTTTTTTCACAAGAGTAAGTATAGATAGCTCAGTAAAATGCCAATGTACTGTGCAAGAACAGACAAGAAATAAAATAAATATTTATTTGTTTGGAAGTAAAGCAGCACACTCCCATGGAGTATTTTGGTCACTATGTTGACACCCCATCTCACTGTGCGAACAGCTATTCAAAACTCATCCACTGAAAACCTTCTTACATCTGTCTCTGCAGCATCATATACACACATTTACAGAGACAGGATGCTGGAAAATATGGGTTGCCATTTTGATCCCAATCAATACTTATATTTCTTCTGTACTTTACATTTAGTACAACATTCATATTAGTCCAAAATGATGATCTCAGTCTTCACTTCTTAACATTCACATTTTATTTGTTTGTATTGAAGCCTTTTGAAAACTGGAAAAATATTTAAAGAAATGAACAATTAGCAAGTAAATCTACTATTCCTTTTAAAGGTACATACCTACTTGATTTTAACAGCTCCACAAAAGGTAGTGCAGATCACCAAGGCAATTTATGAGCTAGAAGTTTCTAAAAGCTACAGAGCAGGTTATTATACAAGAAACTAAAAATAGCTGTTATGATTTATCAGGTCTTTATTCCTTTGGGGCTGTTGGGATTGAGAAGAGAAATGAGAGTCCTTTTGTAAAATCTTTCCTTTTGTGTTTATCTGGCAAACGTGACACAATCTTTACTGTTTTCTCAATAACCCATGAAGATTGTTATATACACATTTCATAATTTGGAGCATAAGTCTGTAAACCACACATAACAATGAAGAGTTTTCTAACAAAAAATAATATATATATATTTTAATGTTACTTTAGGCAAAGAAACATATTTGTAATGCAAACTAGTAGACAATAAGCAGTTTAGAGCTATGGCAGAATATCAAGAATGATACTCTCCTTAATGCATCTCATTACCTCCAGATGCTGAAAAACACAATGCTTAATATCATGCGCTCATCTCAGGCAATGAAGATTGAAAGCCTGAATCTGTAATTCTTGAGGCAAAACTTTTATTCTCTGAAAGACTGCAGAGTCAAACCATATGTTTCATTTTCTTCTGTAGCTTTATTGTATTTTGGTTTGTATCTTATGTTCAATCAGATCTTTATGTCCTGAATGTAGTTTTCCTGACTGCTATCCAGCTACAATTGTCTTTCTATGCCTAGCAGATAGAAACTACACACAGCTGGGATGAGAGATGGGCATTCTTTGAGAGAAAACTCTTCATTGTTCTTCGGTTCCTTAAAATGAAGGAAAGAAAAAAAAATCTAACAAACACATCTGTATGCTGGACTGTATGACAGACAAAGCAAATCTTCTCACTATCAAAAAGCAAAGTAGAAAGGCCTGGTGTTTAAGAGAACTGAACTGATATTTGCTGCCTTAAGGCAAATACCATGGTGTAGACAACAGCTTCCGTTTTCACTTACTGCTTGCATAAGATTGATGACAAGTGCTTTATGAAAGAAAGAAAAATTGCACTGATCCTAGATATGTGCACAGTATATCCACACATCTCCTCATAAATGTTTAGCTGAGGCTATATGTCCACAGATGTTTCTCTCTGCAGCAGTATAGGTTTAAGCAGTTATTATCCTCTCTCTGCTTGTTTCCACATTTGTGCTGCTCGCTTGCTTTTGTAAATATAACTATTTACTATTTTGTAAATAAAACTATAGGACCACAGAGCTAACTGTATCAGCAAATTGATCCAAGTTAAAATAAATATACTGAAAATAAAACGTGGCTGAGGGTTGGAGGAGGAATTTTCGTTCATGATCCCAGTTCAAAGACAGTAAGGATGCAGAGTAGTGCTACGGGCAGGATAACAAGGACAACACTGTAAAAAACATCACAAATAAAGTGTGTGTGTATGGTAAGAAGAAGGTAATATAATAATGTACTGCTGAATTGATAAAATTAGAAGCTTAATTATTTGAGACAATACTGTAAGGGTAATTCTTTTTAAGTCATGTAGATATTTACTGGTTTATGTATTTAAAGGAATAAGCATTCTCAGCATGATGCAGATCTTACCTCTTTAGCTTAAGAAAAGCAGATACTTTATTTATGAAAGTGAATGTATTGAAGAATCCTCCTCTTTGAAGGTCATCCTAACGTCATTCTTTCCAGACAAAATGCTTTCAAAACAATGAGTAGAATGTTTGCCGGCTGGAAGGGGGAGGAGGAATCTAACAGTGTCTCAATGTGCTACAAGGCCAGTGAAGCCATGCCTTTAGACAGATGTACTTCTCTGCCACAGACTCCTTCTCTGCCCAGTCTAGTTAATTAAGATTTGACACTAAGGTGAGAATTCTCCTGAAATAATCCTCAGTCTTGCAATATATTTTTTTCTATGAGCATATATTTATTGTATAAATAAAAACTGGTCCAAGTCTTTTCAGTAAATATCCCGAATTTGTGATGTTTATCAAAACTTTAATTGACTCAGATTTGTCTTTAATTCACAAGAATTAAAAATATCTATCAATGGGTAATTATTATAAAGGATTTCTCTGGACAAAATCTGGACAGATTTTTGGATACAGATACTCTTTAACAGGTGTTTGACTCTGAAGACTGCCAGCCTACATTCAGAACTAAATGCTATATAGCATCTTTAGCATCCAGTTGTCCAGAAACCTTCCCTAAGGCTACATCACTACATTTTGGCTACAACCACCAAAGACAGTGGGAGAGAATATACAACACAGTTTAGCAAGTATATTCTTCCATGACAGAACATACTCGCACAGCCTTAATATTACACTGCAGGTTGATTCCTTCGGTGCTCCGTCCTGTTTCTCCTTCACATGATATGCCTACAAAATACTAGAAATGTATGAAGTGTCCTTGTTTATATATTGAGAAATCTTGTGGACATACAATGGACAACTCTACCCAGCTTTGTCAGGCTTGGTCTGTGCTCCAAGCTGACAGCTTTGAGGCAGTCCAAACTTCTTCAGTTGAAGTCAACAGAGCATAGAGCTAAGGCACATGATAAGGGGCTGATGTGTTCAGCCTGAGACATGAGAACAGCAAACCAAAACACATCCAAGAGGTGCCAAACCTCTGTTGCAAGAAATGAATGCTTTCCTCATGGTAAACGTTACTATCATAAACATGAGTTACAGAGAAAATTACAGGAAAATTGAATAGATATCTTTATAGATTTATTCCATAAACACTCAATATTGTTTCCTAATTATCATATTTAAAATACTTTGTTGTCATTCAGTTCAAATGAATGGTAGCCATACTCTTACAATCTCATCAAAATAAGGACTTTTTTTTTCTTAAAAAGTTATCTACTGCAACTTTGCCATAGACAGTACAGCCTCGACTGTCAGGGCAATTTTCTGTTAAATCACTTCTTATAAGGTCCATCAGAAAGCTGCAAATATAAATCATCACCAGTAACCAGTTTCCAAAGTCAGAGCAATTATTATACACCTGCAAATTTTTTAGCTATAAGTGTGGTGAGAGACAATCATAAAAAAAATATTCCCACTATCAAATCATCAGCTAAGCACTGCTGAAAGCAAATAGCAATTTAGGCATCACTGTTAAGCAAGAGAAATTGCACTCCACTTGTTGATTTCCAGGCTTTTTCTGATAGCAGAGGCACTTAGTGTTATCTCAATCAAGAGCAAAAATAAAGCATGTCAGATGCAAAAAGAACCATCGAACAGCTGTAGCCAGATTCAGTCACAGCAGCTCAGAACATGGAGGTGGCAGGAGGACAAGGAAATTTTCCATTTCAAACAGGCAACTCATGTGGTTCTTTTGAGTACACGGGACTCCGTCCCTGTGGTGTGACAGAAAAGTAAGTGCTTCAGAGCTATAGGCTTGATAAAAGGTATATGGGTTGTTTGAGGAACAAGCCCCCAATATATTTTCTTCAGCTGCAATGGTTCAAGCGATTGGTCTGCTTAAGTCTCTGGCAACTGCTTAAGTAGAAAACTTCTAGAGAAACCATACTGAACAAATGAAGGAAGGACAGACAGAAGGAAGCACAGACAGATGGATAGTTGGACAGATGAAACCATTATCTAATTATCTAAGCTTTATCTGATGCCAGTCTATTATGGAACAAACTGTGACTAACAACCTTGCAGAAAGGCAAGTTTGCTACAAAGTACAAAATCTGACATGGTCCTGTGATAAAAAAAACATCTGCAGTCAGATTGAATTGACAACTTCATCCCAACACAGTCAGCAATGGAGGAATAGTCCATTAACAGGACAAGCAAATCAAGTTACATAGCATACACATCTCCTTGTACCCCAGAATGCTCTGGGGAGGGAATGAATCTTTCAAGTCATTAATTTCTGTTGTCTTGCAAGTACTGCTGAAGAAGATCGTGTTAGGTATTTCTGATCTGTCATGGAGGAGGAGAGGGGAGGGGAGGGGAGGGGAGG
>VZSC01008254.1:0-13044 GCA_013398225.1 Steatornis caripensis
GGGTGGTGAGACACTGGAAAAGGTTGCCCAGAGAAATTGTGGGCACCCCCTCCCTGGAAGTGTTCAGGGCCAGGCTGGATGGGGCTTTGAGCAACCTGGTCTAGTGGAAGGTGTCCNTGGGAGGAGAGGAAATGGTTTGAAACTGAAAGAGGGTAGATTTAGATTAGATATTAGAAAGAAATTGTTCACGATGAGGGTGGTGAGACACTGGAAAAGGTTGCCCAGAGAAATTGTGGGCACCCCCTCCCTGGAAGTGTTCAGGGCCAGGCTGGATGGGGCTTTGAGCAACCTGGTCTAGTGGAAGGTGTCCCTGCCCATGGTGGGGGAGTTGGAACTAGATGGTCTTTAAGGTCCCTTCCAACCCAAACCATTCTATGATTCTGTGATAATTGCATTTCACTGTTGCCAGAGAACATCAATCTTTAGAGGAGCTTGACTCCTGCCAGGGCCACACTTGCTGCTTGCTAACAGTGTTGATGTTGATACAGCTTTTTAGCCATCCATCTTTAGATTTCAGTAAATGTCTACCTGTAAAAGATATGCTCATAGAAGTGAAAGCAGTGGCAAGTTCTGCTTCTGATTGTGGCAGAGAGGGGCATGAAGATCTACGTGACTATGGGTTTAAACCACAGCTGACAAATACGTTCTTTGCATGCAAATGTGTTCATAAAGATTCATTTGTGTGCGAGAGGCTGGACATTTTTAATATGTGAACCCAAAGCAGCACTTTACAGTAGCTGTCTGAAATGAATAGTTCATCATGGTGATTTAACTGGAGAGTACCAACAGCATCTATCCTTTTTGCAGAATGGCAGTATTTGGTGACAGCGTATCGATTTGGAAGACTTTTGTCTAACTCTCCAGATTTGAAAGATAAGAATTAGTATCTCTGACTTTTCCTGTGATTCAACGTAGTTTGCATCATTGGCTTCTTGTAGCATCAACCTTAAGTTTGTCATATGTACTAAAACTATCTTCAAGCTTGGGATAAGTGACGGCAGGTAGAACTAGAGTCATGGGGTGTTAGCTTCTGGCCTAAATATCCATGGCAGGGATTCCTGCGACTTTGGGAGGAGGCTGGACCTCCAGTTGAAATGCTGCCTCCCAGTCCCGTGTTCCTTCCAGAATTCTTTGAGCCCTCCAACAGAATATTCTAGGAGGTCGCATGATGTTTACTTAAACTTGCCAAAAGCTTTTATTGAAGAGTCCCTTGCCAGCAGTGCCTGAAGCCCTGTGCTGAGACTGCAGAGAACTGTCATCGACCACACAGTGGTGATAGAGTCAGGACAAAGCAAGAATAAATGGCAAGGTCCCAGAGAAATGGACCAAGGCATCTGTGTTTGAAACATGAATTTATCAGCTGGGTAATTACAACAGGAAAAATCTGCAGATTATTTTAGTATATTAAAGATCAGAGCCGGGAAGGCCTTTCAGAAGCGCCTACCAGGTAAACGGACAGACAGAACCCTGCCAGGAGAAACTGTGCTGACTGTTGGATGAGTAAAGAGTACCCACATTGCTGCATTTTGTTGATGCTGTGCAAGAGTGCATAGGGTGTGGTCTCCATTATCTAAATGCTTGCAGGTGCAAGGAGGTGATCCCTGGGATCTGGTAGTCATTCCAGTCCTGTGTGTCAAGCTGTTGATGTCGTTCAAACCTGGCCGTTACCATGAAGAGCTCAGCTGAAGCATCTGCTTAAATGTTATGTTTCCTCTGAAGTTGGAAAGTGTACTGGACCGTTTGAAAACACCAAACATGCAATGATGTGCATATGCCCACCCATGGATGTACTGTGTTTAATTCAGGTTTTCTATCACAGCAGGCCAATGCAATGTACATCATTGGAAGGGGCCCCTTCAGAAGAGGGACTGGAAGAATAATGTCTGTAAGGACACATTGAGGCAAAACTGCTCAAACTTCTGAACAACAAATAAAATTTAAGTCAAACATCCTTGTATGCCACACCTTACAGACACAAAGGAAGGCTTAAATTTTAAAGACAGCCTTTCTCTTAAAAGAAGTGTGGCATTCCTAACTCCATATCACACAACTCCTGCAACTTACGGGCACAATATGTCAGCGAGAATAAACATTTAGTAGGTGATACAAGATTTGGATGACAAAGTCCTGTCTCTGTAGAAGTCCATGGCAAAATTGGAACTGTATCAACGGGGTCGCTTGGCGTGTTCGTACTGGCTAGAGGTATGACATTTTCCTCAAGGTGAGCTGACCTGCATCTTCGGAAGAGCAGGCTGAGCATGTTAAAGGAATGCTCCTAAAGGACTGATGTACTTATAATGCATCTGGTATCTCAACTGCCCCATCTGAAGACATTATCATGCCCTGCTCTGCAGAGAATACTAGCAGTGACCACTCACTGGCTACAATGAGGCAAGTCTCAGTTCAGAGCTGTGTTTAGAGGACATACAGCAACTCTGGTGGAGGAGGATTAGGAAGTAATTTTCCATGCGGACAGTAATTTTCCATCCACTACCAGCCCTTGTTAGCAGAGACCTGGATCAAGTGGAATACTCGGCCAGACTGTTCCCGTGTGTCTGATGAAGGGGGGCCCTACCCTGCGGCCCTGGTGCATGTGCAGGAGGTCTTGCATTCATAGATGCACTGAGTCACAGGGCGCTTTGTGTTGGAAGGGACCTTTAAAGATCACCTAGGGCAACTGCCCTGCCATGGGCAGGAACATCCTTCACTACATCAGGTTGCTCAAAGCCCCATCCAACCTGGCGTTGAACATTTCCAGTAATGGGGCACCCACAGCTTCTCTGGGCAACCTCTTCCACTATCCCATCTAATCTAAACCTACCCTCTTTCAGTTTAAAACCATTACACCTGGTGCTGTCACTACAGGCCCTGGTAAAAGGTTTCTCTCTGTCTTTCTCACAAGCCCCCCTTGATATATTAAAAGGCCACAATAAGGTCTCCCTACAGCTGCCTTTTCTCCCGGCTGAAAAACTTCATTTATCCCAGCAGAGCCATTTGGCCTTGTGTTGCTCGATATCCACCCTTCCTGCCACAGTGTATATAGTTGTGGCAGTTGCTGAGCATGTGAGAGATGAGGAAATGCTAAAATAGCAATGCTTTTCAAACAATGGAAGTTAAATAAAAACTTGTAGGGCTTATAGCATAGTATGGGCCTACTTGCTATGTTTAGCCTGAGCATACTTCTATACTGCTGCTCGTTGTAGGTGTATTTGAACATCACCCAGTTTCACAGTTAAATTATAAAGGATGAAGAGCAACGGGCACATGTGAAGGGATTTAGAGTTACAGATTGCATGGCTAACAAACCCTTCAGATCTGCAGTGAGGTGATTTGCACTGTGTTACAGCACACCGAGTTTCAAAGCAATTCATACTCATTAGCAGGAAGTTAAATGTTGGTTTCAGCCCAGCTGTGAAGGGAATGGGTAATTTCAGCATCTAGTATGTACATTGTTTGCCCTTGTTAGACGATCATGTTTTACACTTGACTCTTACTAATCCTTTTCAGGCTTTATCAAAATAGAAATCACAGTCATAATTTTCATACCTCCCTTTATAAACTGAATGTTAGGAAAGGACAATGAAGGAATTCTAGGTGTGAAACCTGATCTGATACATCCTTGTTGTGCTACCTGACATATTATTGTTCAGGATTTAGACTAAATACATTAATAAAAGCCAATTAAGTTACTAATTCTTGTAACACCAGTGAAGGCATGACGAGGATAAATTAGGCAGACGTGACTATCAGTAACTACAAATTAACAACATTGGCAGGACTTGCGTGTTTCCACTTGGTTACAGATCTATTAATGTTACTACTGAAAGTGATGTGTTTAAAATAGTATACTTTAAAGAACATGAAATAGCTGCCACCAGCCCCCAGTCCCCATCAGAATCCCATTCTGCCAGTTGAAGTGCTGTCACGGGAGTCTGTCTCTGGTGACAGTGCCAGTGCTGACAGCTGTCTCAGTGCTCGCATGGCAAAAGGCCTTCTGACAGCTTAGAAAAGTGTCAGAACAGCAGCTTCCCATTTTCAGGAGGTATTTTACCAAGTTAATATTATGGCTGTTTTGAAATGAATTTCTTTTAAAAACACAACAGAAGAAAGCACTTCACACAAATGCCAAGAAAGCATGTGAGTCTGTGCGTGTCATGAAACTAAAACCTTGAATTTTAGCTAGAATTAGTTAAGCAATCACCTGTTCCTTTTTCCTCTTACTCTCAAGAAAAAGTTAAAAAATAAAAAAATAGCAAACTAACGTGACCTTTTAAACTAGAGAGGTTTAGTGGCTGTATCTAAATGAACAACATACACCTCCGTGGTTTAGGTGGGCAAGTCTTTGAAATGACAGAGAAATTACACTCCGAAATAAAAGGTTCAGAGTAACTAAGCAGAAATTAGCTATGTAACAGACATCACTGGCTAGAATGGAGATACTGCAGAAATATTTTTTTTAAATGGTGGTGTCCTTTCCCAGTAGAGCAGTTGGGACTGCATTTTTCCATGTGACATATCCTTGTAATTCTAGCTTTAGTGATGAATAGTGGAAATTCATTTCTGTTACAGATTTTTGTCTCCTTCATCCAAATATCACGTGCAGCACTATACAAAGTTTGTCCCTGTTGGAAAGAGGGAACAAAGGGACGCTATCTGAGGGTGCAGCAGAGGATGGTGCTTGATGGGGGACGTTCAGGAGCTGTGCCAAGCAGGTGTGCTGTGCTCAAGCCTGTTCTCGGTTCCCCCCTCGCCCTGAAAGTCTGCAATTCCTTTTCCCCCACTGCAGACAGTGGCCCTCCCCCTTCGTGAGGTCAGATGAATGGCTCAGAGCATGGAGGGAAGGAAAGGAGAGTATGTGAAACTCCTGCTTAGCCAGGTGTAACATCCACACATGGTCCTCTGGGCCTTAAAGAGCATCTTGGGAACTCAGACCTGGTTCTGAGTCGGTGGGAAGCGGACTCCTGGCACTCTGCGTCAACTTCTGGCGTAACTTGAAAGTACCTGAGGACCTTCCAAAGGCAGTGTACTACTCCTGTTACAAATCAAACCAGATCTTATCAGAGGCACCTTAGTCTGTGCATTTTTTTACATACGTCCCGTAAATGTCTTCTTTTTTCCAGGAATGAGAAGAAATACATAAGCAGATACTGGAAAGAAGTGAAAGTTGGAGACTTCGTGCAGCTTCGCTGTAATGAAATTATACCTGCTGACATATTGCTGCTCTCCTCAAGTGATCCGGATGGGCTGTGCCATATAGAAACAGCCAACCTGGATGGTGAAACTAACTTAAAACAAAGACAGGTGGTGAGGAGGTTCTTAGAGCTGGTAAGTCACCATTCCTAACTCTCATTTAAGATAAGAATTTGTTTCAGGTAAGTAAACTGTTCATCAGTCCCCTCCACACCAGCTAAATCTGCTTGTTCTAGAAGTGCTAATGAATTACTGTTATGGTTGTCATTAAAATACTAGCACTTGCCAACAGCTGACCTCATCATGGTATCAGAAGTTTTACCATAATTTTTCCCTGAATTTGAATAGGAATTATTTGAGGCAATTGTGTGTGGTTGGAAAATGTTGGTGGTTTTTAATGGCTTCTATTGTAGCTTCATTTTTGAAAACATATTTTAACTGCCCAGTGAGAAGACATTTAAATATAAACAACTACTTTTCCTGCCTGAAAACCAGATCAGTTTCAATTAGAAATTTTGCCTGAAATTCAGTGTTGCAGAATATCCCTCCAGCACTTGGAGCATTAAAGCCTGTAAGATTTAAAGGGGCAGCAAGCATGCGTTCTGGAGGTGTCTGTGCTGAAAAACTGTTTTACTGCTCTCTCACTGTGCTTATCTCTCCCCAGAAGCACTATTTTGAAACAAAATAAAATCCAGATCAGTTACTGTCAGCAAAATTAGAGGAAATTACCTGAAGTTTTACTTGCTTTAATAATCTTACTGAAATAATATTTCGTTGCATGCACTCCTCTCCCATCCCTCTTGCCAGCTAACCCCAGTTTCCTGTATTTTGTCAGGGAAAAAACAAATTATTTTCTAGAACTCAGCTACATCTTTGTTCCTAGTAGCTCTTCTCATTTGAGAGATTTTGCACACAATGGGAGCTGCTGCCCTTAGCACTGTCATCACAGGTAATTACGGAAGCCTGTAGTTGTACTGGGATAGATCAGCATCAATGAAGTTGCAATCCAACCAATAGGATAAAAATCAATATGCCTTCCAAATAATTCTTTATGGTAGGTAGAACCTTTCTCTGAATAACATGTAAAAATAAAGATAAAGACTTGTTTAATCATCAGTGATTTCCACATAGAATTTAGACACGACACGGCAGCTACTGCCACAGCAAGAAGTTTAATCAGCTACAGGCCAAATGTTTCAAAAACTGATTGTTTCAAACAACCTAATTGAATTGCTTCTTGAACATCCCGTCCTGTTCCCACTGAGAAGAAATATCTCCCAGTGGATAGAGCTCCAGGGAGGTACTCAGATAATGTGGCCCAGTTCTCTGCCAGTGTAGACTTCCTACGTGACCTCAGGCATGTTATGTAGGACAAAAACTATAGATTGCATATAGGCTACTGAATACATGGATGCTTTTGTGTTTGTGGGTACAGTTATAAGCTAAGGGCATGTCCCAGCTCTATCTCAAAGGAAGACTCGGGAAGGCACCAGTTCCTCCACTCTTCCACAGCAGATGGTTGGATTTCTGTGATCCAAGACCATCTGACACACAGCAGGAGGTGTTGGTAAACACAGTGAAAGGAACTGATGTCTCCAAGTACAGATCATCGCAAGACTGGCTTTCAAGAGTCTTGCTGCCCAGAGGAGTCCCTGCGTCAAGATCCCCAGCTTCCTGGCAGCAGAGTTGCATTTCAGCACTAGGAGTGTGATTCCTGGAAGCTGGTGGGCTGAGAGGCGACCTGCCAACCCTACAGACTCCCCTGTTCCTGGGAGCTGTGACACCTAGATGTGTGCCTGAGCCATCAGTTGTGGAGTCACTCTTCTGTCTTTAACCAGCAAACACGTGCATGCATTAATACAGCAGGAAAACCAGGAGCGAGTACCCCTGCAATCTCGTATTTGGCATACCTGCTGAAGTTTAAATTGCTGATCCAAATCAGGCAGCTAAAGACTTCAAGTCTGGTTTTTGTACAGTTTGGCAAGACCTGTAACCTTTAGACTGTTGTGTGGAAATGAGTGGCAGTGCCATTTCCTTCTCAAACAGGTTATGAGAGGCTGAATTGGGTCCTCTTAGAAAAGGTGGCTGAGGAAGCAGTGCCTACCTAGGGAAGCAAAGCTAAGTTTATGTGCCGAGCAGCTCAGCACATGAGGGTATGTGTGGCATGGCTTGCTCAACATACACTGCTTTACTGAGGAAATCAGTTCTCATGTAGATACTTACAGTCAGCTTTGTGGACACCTAACGCACTTTGAATTTCCAGCCCATCCTCCTAACTATCTTAGTTCCCTGCATTGTAAGAATATTATGGAGCTTTTCTGTCCCAGAAGTGTGCTCCAAAATATGTGGATAAATAATCTTTAAAAACAAATTTTAGATGACAAGATGCCTAGCTACGATAGCAGTGGGGTCCATAATAAATTGTCAGGGGTTAAACTGGGGTCAGTGACAGAAGGCTCATTCATTTCAATGAAAACAGAACTAGGCCCCAAAAAGTCAAGTACTGAAAGAGAGCTTGTAAGAAAACCACATGTGACTACCTCCCCTCTTAAAATAGCTGAGAAAGCAGGAAATATCCAATGCTCTGGTTCCTGTGTCAACTAAGTTTTAGGCAAAGTGCACACCTGCAAGTACCAAGTCCTCAGCAGCTGCAGCATCACAGAGTGTCTCTGTAACATCATCCTTTATGTTATTCAGCAGAATACTTGCCATCCTCATTTAAGTCCTGGCCAAAACCTATCTGAGCATGCTGTTAATTCATGCAGCAGCATTAGCTTCCTCACCCAGTACTAGTAGGGATAGACTCTTTCTCGTTCTTGACAGTGTTGCCCTGCTGAGAGACACTCAGCAGTGGGAGAGAGGGAGCTGCTTGGGAAATGTTGGATGGAAAGTAGGCCCACACCCAAGTACCATGGAATAGCAAAGTGATGACCATTTTTTGCAGTGAAGTGCAGTTCCTATCTGGCTACGTCTAAGTTGCCACAACTGGAGAAGGCTTATTGTTAGATCTCATAAAATACTTTGGAAGACAAAAATTTTCTTGCACTAAATGCTGACTGTCCTTTTACCAAACCTCAGATAAGTTCATCCCAGATCGCTTCTAGGACCTGCATCCCAAACTGTTCATGCATTGGACAAGAATTGCTTTTACATTTATATATTACCATTGTACTCAGCAGAATAACTCTCAGCAGTATTTGTTCATAGCTGTTTAGTTCTGTGTCATTCTGCAGCCCTGTTGTTCAAGCAGGAAAACAAACAAATACATTATGTAGTCCTGACCCTCTCTTTCCCACACTGCTAAACTCTTCCCCCACCGTCCTTACAGAATGACATGCCTGGTCATGTGGCTTATCATAGGACAAGAAACACAGATTTTCTGGAACTTTCTTAAAATATCAGCTGCCCATAGCTGTCTTTGAATAATGTCTCTGTGGCAGTATCTCAAGCATTTAAAAGAAGTTGTGTTACAAAGCTCGCCTTTCCATGTTTCTTACATGAACTGATAGCTTCCAAGCACGTGCCTGTGCAGCAGGTAAATGAAGGCTAGCTATTTCTATACCCATCACTCTGCTGGGCATGGGAAAGGAGCAGAGGTGGGGGTAGGAACAGTAGTTTTAAGCCACTTTTATGCTTTCCGTATTCTGTCCCTGCCCTGTGCCAACCCATGCAATTTACAGTCCCACAGGCTATGGTGAGCTGCTTGCCATAGAGAGCCTGATTGCAAATTTGGAGTCACTGAAGTGGGGTGTGCGCTGGGCAGTCCTCTTGCAACCCCAGCACTCTCTCCAAATGCCTTGTCCAGAGGCCAGCAAGCCCAGCGCTGTTGCGTGGGGTAGAGCTGTCCTCTGGAAGGGCAGCTTTTCTACCAGCATCCTCTGAAGGATCTTTGTGTGTCTCTCTTCAGCATTAACAGCATATGAGGTCCACACTCTCAGGGAGTGAAAAATCTTAAAGAGTTTCCCTCTTCCAAACCTGTGTTCAGAAAAGTGCCATTCTGATCTCTTTTTAGCCGGAGTCTTGAAGCAGCAATAAGCAATTACAGAAGCATTTCTGTATCTTGTTTCCAGTGCTTTGCAGGCGTTATTATACTCTAAACATATGCTCAGAAGAAACAAGATCAGCGTTTGTGGGCGTGGATTGGACCTCTCCGCTTGTGAATTCCAAGAAACTTTTCCTTTATAGTGCAACTGACCAGAAATATTGCTTATTTTAGTGCTGCTTTGATTTGTCTGAGTCATTTATAGTAGACTGGGAACATACTGCTTGTTAGCTTTGCATGTTTGTTAACAAATGTGATCTGTCTGTCACAAACCTGTACTTTCTGTACTTGATTCTACACACTATTGGTATACAAGCTGTGAGAAGAGTCACTGATACATTCTTCTGTGGCTTGTACGTCTGAAGATACCAGTTTGAATGTATACCTTGCTGTTGTACACTCAGAACAGTCAGTCAAGAAGAAAGAAATCACTCAGTGGGTAGGTTAAAAAAGAAAAAAGGAAACAGATTTTTTCAAAGGCCTTGACATTTTTTCCTCTGAGACTAAATGCTATGGTCTTGTTATATCCAGCTACTACAGTGACAGGATGTGTTACAAGTGTTTAAAATAGTCAGAAACATACTTCTGCATGCTCTGTTTTTAAAGCCAAAAGGGTAGTGGACTTTCTTCACACTGACACACGGATCAGATCTGTGCATGCAGTACGACACGCTGGCGAGTACAGCTACGAGAAAGCACTGTGCTCAGTCCTGCTGTGAGCGATCTAATGGTGTTAGCAGTGACCAGCAAGCATGTCTTTGGAAAAAAAAAAAAGAGTGATTCTTGGTATTCCATCAGTTTCCTTCTAATTTCTAACCCACCCTCAATGCTGCCTAGTCGCAGCAGCCATTTCTGCTGCGCTGGATCCAACAGGAGACATAGTAGGCAGGAGGAATCAATGTGTTTTCTGTGCTACGCTGCAGGCTGCTGTGCCACCACACCCTCCGCAGTTCCTTATGGAATGTTTTCCATCCATCTGAGACATCGTGTCAGTGGCTCTTCAGAGAGCAGATAAGCAGTTGCAGCTCGGGCTGCAAAAGCTCAAAATTCCCTTTCAGGTTTCATAAACTTGATTTAGGATATTTTTATAGTATGAATCTAGACTCATGAAAAACATTTACATTTTCTTGCTGCCTTGTAGTATGAAACAAACAAAATACTCCACTGTTTTTACTCAGTATGCCTTTTAACAAAATCCACAAAGATTTACTGTGGATTCTGGAGCAGCTTATGGTTTATTAACCACTGGCCACGTCCTGGATGTTTATGTGGAAAGCTTCAGTTCAGCTGAAAGCTAAGCTAAATCTAGCAGCTGCCGTTGCCTGTGAGAAGGTGCGTGTATCCCTCTGAGAGCTGGTGGGGTAGGGGATGGATTTTTTTTTCCCCTCGTTTTCTGCTAAGAGTAGACCTTGGTTCAAAGCAAGCTTGTACTAGCATGATTAAACAGGTTTAGATAAGTCTTGCGAAAGACTGCGGCTGCTTATTTACTTTGTCTAAAAAGTACATCTGAATTTGGTGTCTGCCTTTTTGGGAGGGTTCATTTGCATGCAGCCTGGCACCAAAATAACTCATCAGTCTGATTTCCTCACGAGTCAGTATATGAACCCTTCTGGAATATGTATAAACTCAGAGCGTATGCTTACTGCAGGCACGTTTGCTCATCTGTCTCAGCCTGGAAGCTGGGCTGAATTGACAGATCCAGCTTTCATTCCACCCCTGCCTGTTCTTGCACAGTGCTAGAAGCATACTGAGTACAGCTGGGCTTAGAGGAACAGTCCCACAGCTCCCTGTTCCAAGCATTAAGCCATTTATACCATCTCTCTCTTTTCCCTGTGAGTCCTAAGCAGAAGCTGGTCCGTAAGGGAAGGGAAGACTGCTTTCTAGAAGGGCTGCGCTGTAAGCCTGACTGTTGGTGGCAGCAGGCTGCTCTATGTATGAGGTACTTTGGGAAGGGCAGCTCATGCTACTTGCACGAAAATAACTCACAGGGCAGCCTTGGTACCTCAGTGTAGATGTTCGTTTTGCATTCAGCTTTTCTCCCTCAAAAAAAAAAAAAAAGAAAAAAAAGAGGAAAGAAAGCAATTTCCAAATTTTGGGTTGGCCTGAACTGAGCTAAGGTTTCTCGTGCAGCCAACTGCGTGGTTAAACTAGCCCAGTTTGAGAGAACAACTGAAGTTAAACCAGTGCATCTCGGAGGCGGGCTAGTTTTCAACTCACCTGCTGATATGAACTTCTTATCTCAAAGAGTCTGATTGAGTCTTCTAAAGCAACACAGGGATGGACATAGCTATACTCTCCCTGTTGCTCCTTGTGCCACTAATACCCTCAGGCTATCGTCCACCTGAAATTAATGGGAATAGTACACTATTATAATCAAGCAGATGTGAACTGGTCAGCATACTCAGTGTTGTTTAGACTGTAAGTCCTTTAACAGGGTAGGATCAGGCCACAAGAACAGCGAATGTCTCTCTAGCATCTTTTAGGGGTTATCCCTTTTGCCTTTCTTTTTTGCAGTATTTTGAGAAGGTTCACAAGGCTAGGAAAAGTGGCTCGAAAATTCCAGATATGCACATCTTAAAACAGCAGATAAGTGCTCCATCCCACACATGTTGCCAAAATTAGATTTCCCTGAGGGAAAAGAAAGTTAAAAAAATAACCAAACAAGCAAAAGAAAACAATGTTTTTCCCTATGCACTACCAGAATAATACATTTAAAACTATTTTTTTAGTTTTACAGTTTAGCTGCAGATTTTAGAGAAACAAGTCTTGTAAGAAGACTTGCGTTTGTCAGTGCAAAATGCAAGCATTTCTCACCCCGTGAAGACACCCCATCTGAGGTCATGCCTTGAACGTTCAGTAGATTTCTTTGATGAGGGTTGAATCGCTATGAAAAGCTCTACACCTACATTGTTGTGTCTTTTTTTGGATAGTACTATGTTCAGAGATGACTTGTGTGGAAACCATGGACGTGTCTAGTTAAACGGGAAGCAACTGCTGTCTCTCTTAACAGAGAAACAAATGTATAGCAGATGCGTGCAGAATGGCCTGGTGCAGAGCAAGACTTGAGGCAGTGCTGTGGCAAACTCTTGTGTGAGCTAGAAGTCCTAAAGGAAAGCTGAGAATTTTTCACCCTGCCATTTTACCATGGCGTTGAGCCAATGGTCTCATGCTGGTAGGTTTGGGGAAATAAAAAACTCAAGAATGATGGTTCACTTCCTCCTCGGTCAGAGCTGAGCAAGGTTATCGTCTCTTTCTAGTTTCCATTGTGCAGGTGTCCAGGCCACACGTTTGACTGTCGAGAGAGTTTCATCAGAGAGACAAAGAATTTGAATAACTGTAAGAGCAAATTTTGGATATCTTAATCTAAGCATTGAGGGGAGTGGGAAGGGGAAAGAGTCCAGTTCTTAGGAGTGCTGAGTACTTGACTCTTACCATTGGCATTGGCTGTTTGCTTTTATGTTTAAATATAGGTTAAAGGGGCTAAAGTGATGAATGTAAGTTTGAATGTCTTGGCTGTGAAGAACCTCCCATCCTTAGGGTAATGCTTCCAGCACTGGTGGAACAGTCGTAAAGCCATGTAAGGAAATGTATTATGCCAGTGCTTGTGCTGCATGTGACCTCTAGAGAAGTGGGACATTTCATTCTCTGTATCAATAGTCCAGCATCTCTCCATTCTGCTGTTTCGCTGAAAAAGCACTGGAAAACAAGAGAGCATATCACGTCCATAGAGAAAATAAAACACCGTACTGCTTTCCTGTTATAGAGAAGTAAACATTTATATTTAAAGCAAGTTAAGAAGAGATTTTCCAATT
>VZSC01008254.1:13185-81924 GCA_013398225.1 Steatornis caripensis
TGACTTTTCTGATTGTGTAGCCTAATTCAGTTTTACTGAACAAAAGTTTATTTCTGGAATTTTTTATTTCTTAGCCATACGTTGGTCTCTCAGCTGGGAACGTCAGATATCTGGAATATCTATTCTCAGAAATGAAATTTTGTAATATAATGCTGAGAACTCCTGATTTTAGGGCCAAGGTGAGCTGGAAGCACGTTCATGCTGCACTTGCTTCTGATACCACAACCCCAGTTGGCAGTGTCAGTGGTTAGGAAAGGATGGAAGGGCCTTCTTTTTCAGAGCAGGAGGGTTCATGGTATTAAGCCACGTGTAGCCCCAGCAATGATGGTATGCTGTCATTTTCCTTTGGAAGCACTGAGGTGGAGAAAAGGGTCTGCCTTTCTGCCAGAAAAGGCAGAGCAACAGAATGAGGAACTCCTGTGTTTATCTCAGCACCCAGGATGTGAACCCTCATCCCACTTCTCTTTTCTCCACCTGCTGCCCTCCAAGTTTTTACACACTTTAGTACTGAAAAGGCAATGGAGGCCAGTAGAAATTTGCATTAAAATGTTACTTACATGGGAAGTGGCTGGCCATATGTCTCAAAACTTTTTTCAATAAAGTCTTGAAAATTTCCATTCATTGGTTATACTCGGGTTCATACTTTTGAGCTCTGCTATGACTCTGTGATGGTCAAACACTTCACATATGTATATGTGCTTATGAGAGAAAAAGCTATGATTGTCCTGTCAGTACGTGACTGGAGAAGTTACTATTCACACAGAACTGTAGCGTATATACTTCCATTTGGTTTTGAATTAAAAATATCAGTAGTGCATGAAGATTTTTAGACAGCAGTGTTAATACACTAATTCAGCTTTCTTAATGACACAATAACGAACTGTTTTACATCAAAGCAGGGAACACTGCTTCTGAGAGGAAGAGATTTTGATGTTTAACATACAACATGGTTAGAAAGCACGTACAAGTTGTCATGAGCATTTACTTAACTTTTCCAATCTTGTTTGCTTATTATATTTTTGGCTTGACTTAATTAAATACCAAACTCAAAAACATGTCCCATTTGGCTAAGTATACTCATATACCTGTATAGCAATGCGGCCTGTGTGGCTAAGATCACAGGGATCCGACTTATAGGCTGCTGCGGTGTAACAGGAAGGGATAAAAATGTCTTTGTTGTGCTATTGACTACATGGAGGTGGGTCATGTCAGCTACTGAGCAACAAAAAGCAAATGGAGTATCTTCTGCTGCTCCACAAGCAGCTGTTTCAGTAATCTTTGATTAAGGTTGCAGAATAGATAACTGATAATAACATAGAAAAAAAATTACACAAACCTTTTTATTCAGTTATGTTCTCCCTGATGGTGTTATTCCTGACATTTGTTCTCATTTGTTGCACTTCCACATCTCACATTTATTGAATGCTTATAATAATGAGTATTTGTGTAAGAATCACAGAATCACATAGTGGTTTGTGTTGGAAGGGACCTTTAAAGATATCTAGTCCAATCCCCCTGCCATGGGCCAGGACACCTTCCACTAGACCAGGTTGCTCAAAGCCCCATCCAGCCTGCCCTTGAGCACTTCCAGGGAGGGGGCATCCACAGCTTCTCTGGGCAACCTGTTCCAGTGTCTCACCATCCTCATAGCAAAAAAGTAATTCTTATATCCAATCTAAATCTACTCTCTTTCAGTTTAAAACTGTTGCCCCTTGGCCTGTCACTGCAGACTTTGGTAAAAAGTTTCACTCCATCTTTCTTATGTGCCCCCTTTATATATTGAAAGGCTGTAATAAGATCTCCTCACAGCCTTCTCAAGGCTGAATCCCAACTCTCTCAACCTTTCTTCACAGGAGAGGTGTTCCAGCCCTTGGATCATTTTTGTGGCACTCCTCTGGACCTGCTGTAACAAGTCTATGTCCTTCTTATGTTCGGGACCCCAGATCTGGATGCAGTAACTCCAGGTGGGGTCTCACGAGAGCAGAGTAGTGGGGGAGAATCAGCTCCCCCGACCTGATGGCCAAACTTGTTGTTATGCAAGCCAGGATATGATTGGCTTTCTGGGTTACAAGCATACATTGCTAGCACATACCCATCTTTTCATCCACCAATATTCCCAAATCTTTCTCTGCAGAACTGCTCACAATCCATTCGTCCCCGAGTCTATACTGATATTGGGGATTGCCCCAGCACAGGTGCAGGACCTTGCAGTTGGCCTTGTTGAACTTCATGGGTCCGGTCCACTCCTCAAGCCTCTCAGGGTCCCTCTGGATGGCATCCCTTCCCTCAAGCGTATCAACTGCACCACTCAGGTTAATGTCATCTGCAAACTTGCAGAGGGTGCACTCAGTCCCACTGTCTACATCATTGGTGAAGATATTAAGTAGTATTGGTGCCAGCACGGACCCCTGAGGGACACCACTCATTACTGGTTTCCACTTGGACATCGAGCCATTGACTGTAACTCTTTGGGCGTGGCCATCTTGCCAATTCCTTATCCATCTAACAGTCCATCCATCAAACCCGTATCTCTCCTATTTAGTAGGAAGAATGTTGTGGAGAAATGTGTCAAAGTCCTTGCAGAGGTCCAGGTGGATGACATCTGCCCAGAGGAGAAGCTAGCTGGTGAGGGAAGCCTGCACAAGAGTAATAGACTTTGTTGTTCTGCTGCGCTCTGATTCAATAGGTCATATTCATGTATGTCTTAACTTCACACTTAACGAGGTGTATGGATTACTAAGGACAACACGGTGCAGGAACCTTGTAACCATTGTGCTTGCATGTGGCTGGCTAGAGTGCTGAATAGGGAAGCACATTTCAGTCCCTACCCCAGCGACACATGTTTGTCCCCCTCATCTCATTTCCCAGCTCTGCTGTCCAGTTTTGGAACTGGCAAGACCATCATGAGTGTCTTTTCATAAGATCCTTGCAATCAGCTGGTGTCTGAAAAAAATCACCTTTGAATCCCTTGAGTTTTTGAAAAGGTGTACTACTGGAGTCTTTAGCATGTTGACTGAAAAGGAACTTGTTCAGTAAAATACATAGTAGATGAGAACAGACAGACCAGAGAGCGAAGCTCTTACCCAGAGTGTTCTGCAGCCATCTCAACTTCCCCATGTATGGTGCATGCCAACCACAGCCCGGCTGCCTTCACACTGACTGTTAACCTTCACAGCCACCCCTCCGCCCTCCCCACAAGGCTATGAGGGAAGTACAGAAACAGCTGGGATTAGGAGAGAAGCAGCACTCTGAGTGCCTTGTTTGCCTTATGAGCATTAGTAGGGTAGGCATGTGATGGTGAACGTTGGTACAACATACAATTCAAAGTGAAGATGGTGTGCCAGTGTCCAGCTTGGCGTGTTTTTACTTGGTTATATAGCCTTCCCACGCTGGAGATGCTCATGGGGTCGGACTAGATAATCTCTAGAGGTCCCTTCCAACCCCTACCATTCTATGATTCTATGGAAAGGCTGACAAACCTGTGATAGTACTGATAGGAATGCTGCCCTGTAGTAGTTGGAATAAAAGGTACCTTTTCATTAGGACTGCTTCTTTCCCTCTGCTCTCCTGCAGCTGGCAGTGGCTGGGGTCTCTCAGTTCCCTGGGTGGTTGCCGTATGTTACAGGTTTCCCTCACATCCTAGAAACATTTCTTAAACATAATGCCTTGCAAGGTAAAGCTGCTTTTATCCAGATTTCCCTGTCTTCAGATTGAGATGGTCTTATCGAGCTTTGGTGTGTTTAACTGTGTCCTGATGCTACAGCCACTTCTGTGAGGTTTTACCATTCATAAAGAAAAGCTTTAATGACCAGCCGTTCTCTCTCCTGTCAGGACTTTGGTGTTCTGGTTTTTATTTGTGAAGTGATCTAAGAGAGGTGCTTGGCATTTCCCTCTTCTCGTTGAAGGGTCTTAGTCCTTCCCATTCCTATTTCTCCTGGCAGAACTTTATCCCACANTGTTCTCTCTCCTGTCAGGACTTTGGTGTTCTGATTTTTATTTGTGAAATGATCTAAGAGAGGTGCTTGGCATTTCCCTCTTCTCGTTGAAGGGTCTTAGTCCTTCCCATTCCTATTTCTCCTGGCAGAACTTTATCCCACACGAAGTCAGACTGGCCAGCAGCCCAAACTAGAGCAGGAGTAGGCCAAGGTATATTCATAAGCTAACCTGAGATGTTGTGCTACTAAATTAAAAGGACCACGCAGTGCTTCTGCCACTAATCAAGTGAAGTTTTCTTCCAGCAGTTACGAAATGCAGCAGAAAGACTTATAGAAATCTCTCAAGAAAGCGGAAAGCACTGGAGAGTGGGGACGGTTACGTCTTACCAAGTCTGTAAGCATGAAGCGAAAAGGCTCTGGAGGAGCAGTGTGGGTTGTATGCAGAGCTTTGCAAGCCCTTGAGAGGCTTGGTCTGTGGTTTAGTTGAAGCACTGAGCCGATGCTGATTCTTACAGACTGTGAACCCATTCACTTATTTCAGTGGCTGACTTTTGGGACAGGCAGATAACCACTTTCTTAGTTGTCCAGGTCTGGGTCCATATTTCAGCCTTGACACACTCTGTTCCCTTACCACTCACCAGTGCTACTGTAGCATGGTGAACTGATTCATTCACACCCCTGTAATTTTCAGTGAGTTGCTAAGGATGGCCATCATCCCAAGGGACATTAGAACTTGCACGTTGTGTATTTCCAGTGTTGTTGACATTTTTTTGGTACTTTTGTCCCGTGATTGACTAACAGCAGTTTCTTCAGCTGGCTGTCATAAAATTATTGAGGTCTTCCTAGGCCTTGCAAACAACACATTTCTTTTCCCACAGGCTGGATATTGTGCTGTTCTCTCATATTATTTTCTACAAAGGGGAAAACTTTTACTTACGTCAGCCAGAGCAAGATCAGCCCCCTAACATGTATTTGGCTTGTTCAGCTACTCCAATGTTTCTGAATACTGAACATCTCTATTCCATTTAAACAAACAGTACTGAACAAAAATCCAATTATAGAAGTAGTTGTCAGTGTGGAAAACAAAGCTATTAAATTCTGATGTACAACTGGATCTGTTTAGTTCCTAAATAGCGTAGCTCAAACTGTTTCTTCCTTTTCTTGTGAATTAGAGTCACAGATAAATTCTGCCAGAGAGACTAATGCAGTTTATACATTAAAACATTTCACTCTTTTAGTATATAAACAATCTGCATGCTTTGAATACATAAAATCAATATGTAATTCCAGTTGCACGTTAATAAAAGGTCAGATTAATTTTATACAGTAAATCCAGGGTACTGCTATATAAAGCAATAATAGGAAGGACCAGTGCATTAGGAGGATGCGTTCTTACTGCACTTAAAAGCTTTTAAACTGGAAGGCTATTTTTCTGGCTGAGGCAGATTTTTGTCCATTAAATATTTCCTTTGAGTTGTCCCCATGACTCCATTTCTCCCTTTTTGTTTCCTCCGGACATAGATGCCAAAACAAATCCCAGAGCCCTCATCCAGCATTTGAACTGCAGGGAGAAGTCTGGATAAGATCCCCAGCATAGCCAGTAAACACAATGTGATAAGCGAGTAACTGTCACTGTCACCCAAGGGCATCCTGAGGAACTCATGCTGTCCTATTGGAAGGAAGGACTGAACATTAAACTGGTTTCTGCAGCAGTAAAGTAGGGCAGATGAATAAAGGAAAACATTTTAATAACTATGCATTATTAATATCACCAGCAGGCCATTAAATCTCCCATACAACACACATTTAATGAAGGGGAATATGTTGTTTGAACACTGTGTAATTGTCAAACTAACTCATTTGGCAGAGCAGCATGTTTTGCTTCTTGAGCTATGACAGTTTCATGAGGTTGCCAGCAGTCGGAAACGTTGGCATTTCACTGTAGAGGTTCAGAATGATGTTAACAGCTGAAGTTCCAAAGTCATATTGGAGGGGGCTAAATCCGATGTCCTTTTCTTGTGACAGATCTCTATAGTTCCTTAATCCATCTACCTGTTGGTTTCCCACTCTGTAAAAGAGGCATTGTAACATTTTATTCCCCTCCACACTTTGCCTTTTTAGGATGATACATTATCAGATACAGAGGATGATACATCAATAGTCAGCTGAGAGATAAGGCACAGGGGTTTATCTTAAGGAAAATTTTAAAGAAAACAGTTTTCCATTATGTTTTCTTCTTCTGTGTGCATTTGTGCTTCCCCCAGATACAAAGCCCAATTATTGCAGACCTAAGTTATTGTTTTAAATGGAACTCTTTCTCAAGTTTAATAGGTAGAGCATTGTTAAAGCCTAGTCACAAAACCCTCTGCATCTGCAAATTAATTTTAATTTGAAATTCAACCTTGAAAGAATCAATATGTTGCAGATTTTTGCCATTTGACTAAGTCTATTTCCATAAGGAAAATATGCCTGCCTTAGAGTAGGAATGAACTTCCCAAGTTTTAAGAACTTGAAAGAAGTAGGATTTATGGATAGGGTGTTAAACATTTTCCTAGCAAGAAGACTCCTGAAGAACTTAAATATATTCTGTGCAATCCCTGAGTACATAAAGTACCTGGTATAAGTATCACTGTGTGTCCTTTGACAGGTTTGAACCTTTCAGAAATACTTACGAGTTCCTGAAAAGTTAGCACTTTTTCAGAGGAAGGCAGTGAACTAAGGCTATTTTGGCACAATCAAAATGTGAAGTCAGCTACTTGAGGAAAGTCAAGATTCTTATTACTGAATTAAATCACTTCTTTTTTTTTTCCTATTTTTTTTTGTTGTTTTGATATGACATAATATGGCAGAAGAGTGAAGGAAGAAGTGGTTTCCACTCCTCTGATATATTCTGTACATCATTTCATACTGCAGAAACTTTCAAGACCTGTTTTTAAAACACTGTTGGTAAGAAAGGATTCCTACCACTAGAGTGGAGTGGATAATGTTTAGTCACTGAAGGCTTCTGAATGCAAGGTGTGAACATCCACAGTATCAGGATAGCCATGAATGTTTCTATGCATTCGTGGTTGACAAAAAGATGTATTTGTTTATTTCTACGCATTTGTTGTTGAGAAAAAGATATATTTCTTTATTTCTGTATTACTGAAACTGTCAAGGCATATGGGAAAAAAATATTGAAACCTGTTTCACGTCTTTCAAGACCTTGCTGTGACTTATGCTCAGAAAAAGACGCGCGTTGTGCCATGGTGCTCACAGCAGCATGTTCCTGGTGTTTGGCTAGGCCATGCAGCATTGGACAAGGCATGCCACAAGTTTTATCTTCTCATCCTCTGTGTGCAGGCCAGTGGTCATTCAGCTTTTTAGACAGTGTTTACCAACCATCCAGCCATTCCCTACATTCTCTAGAGCAAATGCTACCAGACATATTTTGTGGTTGTACTCTTTGAAGTAACTTGCATACTACTGCCAGTGCGCAGGCAGTACAGCTTAGGAGCCCTCTTGCAGAGTGACGCTGCTGTGATACCGTGATGGTGCTCAGAAATTCAAACTCAGGATGAGGAACAGCATCCATCTGAAAGACCAGAAGAGAAGCACCTTGGAGCCCATATGGGTGATGCTTATATCCGTGCTTACTGTCTCAAAAAAGCAGGAGAAATACCTAACATTTGGAAAAGAATGCAGCTACTCATTTTTTAGAGCCTGAAAGTGCTAAGATAGTGTAAATAGAATCATAGAATAATAGAATCATTTAGGTTGAAAGAGACCTTGAAGATTATCAGGTCCAACCATAAACCTAGCACTGCTCAGTCCAGCACTAAGCCACGTCCCTAAGCACCATGTCTACACACCTTTTATGTACCTCCAGGGATAGTGACTCAAACACTTCCTTGGGCAGCCTGTTCCAATGCTTGACAACCCTTTAGGTGAAGAAGTATTTCCTAACATCCAATCTAAACCTCCCCTGGCGCAACTTGAGGCCGTTTCCTCTCATCCTATTGCTTGCTGCTGGGGAGAAGAGACCGACCCCCACCTCACTACAGTCTCCTGTCGGGTAGGTGTAGAGAGCGATAAGGTCTCCCCTCAGCCTCCTTTTCTCCAGGCTAAACAGCCCCAGTTCCCTCAGCAGCTCTTCATAAGACTTGTGCTCCAGACCCTTCACCAGCTTCGTTGCCCTCCTTTGGACATATCCTAGCACCCTAATGTCTGGCTTGTAGTGAGGGACCCAAAACTGAACACAGCATTCGAGGTGCGGCCTCACCAGAGGGACGATCACTTCCCTTGTCCTGCTGGCCACGCTATTTCTGATACAAGCCAGGATGCTGTTGGCCTTCTTGGCCACCTGGGCACACTGCTGGGCACGCTAGCATGGACGGAGAGGTTTGCACTACTCCCATTTGCTTAAAACAAAGTGAAACAAGGATTCAGAGAGAGGACAAGTGGGAATATGATTGCGTCCTGCCTTAGAGTGTTAATGCAGCAGTCAAAACTTTTGAGTTCTGGTTGCTGTGTCTTTTTTTCTTCTTGAAGTAATTGGATGTGCTTGATTTGGCATAGGCTTTGACATACATGGTGCTCATAATGGCTTTTTTCAAAGTCAGCACTCACTGAAACTAGTATGATCATTTTTGTCCCTTCCTACAGATTTCTTATTTCTATGCGTGACCTTCATGTATCGTTTCAAGACATTTTTCTGTAACGTCTTAACAATGAGCAGTCTGTGCTTCGGCTCAAGCACTACCTAGTAGTAAGAACTCTGCCTTAAGCATAAGCAAGATATTTTGCCTTACCTGCTTTTACAGGGATTCATTCTTAGAATTAGTGATGGCAATTACAATTTACATTATAGAAAGGGAGAACAGGTTGCTTAACAGAAAAATCTGACCGACATGAAGAGAATTGAGTCCTGGCTTTTGCCATCCAACAGTTTTGTGAAATACTCTAGGGAACTTATTTGCAATCAGTGAATCTCTCTCTGGTCTCTTTCAACCAGAAAGTCAGTTGCAGTGCACAAGGCACAAGTTTGAGAGACATGCAGAGGTACCGTACAATAAATATGACACCATTACATACCTTCAGAAAAGAAAAAAAATGCCTCCAGCTGCTCTTTGTGAGTGACCTGGTCTTGTTGATGTGCACTGGGAAGCCATGAAAACACCAAATAAGTTTTTAGGGAAATTAGGCACTGGAAAGCCTCAATTCAGATTGTAGTCTGTCTTGCCATGGAGCTTTTCATCTCTCTTGAGGCTGGGACATCTTCAATGCCCAGCATTTCTGTAAGTGAGAAGTAAGACAGTGAAAATCAGGCACATCAGATAACTGCTGCACAATAGTCTGAGGAAGTTCTATTTTTGACCATATTTTAATCTTGTTTTCTGTGTCATAACAGTGATGAAGAAATTCAGCGTAAGAGAAAAATTAAAGGTAGTGGTCGAAAATTTAATTTTTCATGGACTTTGATCCGGAAAACAGCCCAAATCATGATTTGTGCACTGTAAAAGCAACACTTTTGGCTTCAACTTCTAGCTGCAGCTTCTCTTAGCTATTAATACATGAGAACATCATCACAGTTTATGTTTCATTTGCTGCTGAAATGTGGGTATCAGCATAAAAACATACAAAACTTTGATCATTGTGAAATCTTATGTTAACTTTGTGCTTCTTGCTAACCACTGAAAACAGTCACACACAGGCAGTGCTTAACATATTTGTTCATTCATTTACCAAAAGGCATTTTCACATCAAAACAGTGTCGTCAGTGTATATCTACCCTTCCATTTCACAGGGAAGAGATGAAGCTATTAGATTTATTAAGAAACCAAAGAGCTTTTGCCATAAATCAGAATTCAGCAGCTTTGTTTCCTTACATAAACTACTATTCTAATTGGATTTTCTCTCCTCCCAGATATTATCTGTTTAAAACCATAATCAGAGAATCACAGAATCACAGAATGGTAGGGGTTGGAAGGGACCTCCGGAGATCATCTAGTACATATTTCAAGTTAATTGAAACAGAACACAAATGCACAGACGGTTAGATTTAACAATAAAGGACTTTTAGTTCCAAAACTGAGTCATAAATGAAAAGAATCCAACAAACAGAGGAGGGAGAAACACTGTGTTGCATGGCAGTTATGGGGAAATTGGGTAGGTTTAGTCCTCTCTGATCTTGACAAGATCCTTCTTTTTTGTGAAGACTTTAGCTCTAGATTTTAAGTAGATTTTTTTCTTCTTGTTTGTAAAGTTGCTGGCTTTCCTAGCAGGCTTTCTTAGCAGAAAGGGAATTCGGTCTGCAAACTTCCAATTGCTGTAGAAGTTACAGTGTCTGTACAGCACTGAAACCGTGCTCTCTCTGCTGAGTTCAGCAGCCATAGAAATCCTGCAATTGGTTACGTTGGGTTTTGTTGTTAGGTGTCTCTAGGATTCCCTCAGGGGCATTCATCAAAGATGCTAAGATTTCTTTCTTTTCTTTTTTTAAGACCACTGAATGAAAATTTATGCTAAATTAACTGTATTATATATAGTATGTTATAATAAAAAGATGAAAAAGGTTTCCTTTTCTAGTCTGTTCTTTTCCTTCTGATTTACAAATGCAATTTAAGCTACAGTGGTGACTCTTCTTTAACACAGTACTTAGGCAGACAGTATGTTATTAAAACACCTTGAGCAATGTTTTTAGATTATTTTTCCTATACTTTTTTTTTTCCTGCCAAGGAATGTACTGAGTCAAGGAAGGAAAAGAAGATCATGTTCTGGGGCAGCAGAGCAGGTGTTACATAAACAACACAGGCTTTCCCAGCACCACAAGCTTTGGTGTGACTTGGGAGAACTTCACCTTCTCCAACAAGCTCAAGTAAAGCCAGCTGCTGGGTAGCACTGGCTGCTAGTATAGTGTCTCTGTAACATGAAGCCTTGGCTGCTGGAGGCAAGGACACAGGTGGAGCATACAGTTTAGGAGCTGTAGGAACAGATTTCAGATGTCAAGGCCTAAAAGCTTTGTGGTGTCGGTTCTAGCCAGTGATTCCTTCCTTGTGACTGCTGGTGTCTGTGCCTGTCTGAAGGGAGAAGCTGAGGAATGAGGGGCAAAGGGGGTCAATGTGCGGCTTTACAATATCTGCCCCATTCTACAGCTTAATAATGTGTTAGGTGCCTCTGTAGAACTAGGTACTTCTGAGCACTTTGCTTCTAACATAGCCAGGACGTGTAGCCAGTGTGTAGATGTGCCAACAGTGGTGACCTAGGCGACGCACTATTGAATGACTTATTTTTTGACAGCCTGTAACCACATGAAGAGTGAGGGCCCAGGATATTTAATTTTTGTCTAAATTTTAATGAAGAGAGTTAAACAGACACTAATTCAAACTTCAGTCATCTAGAGAAGTTTAAGGCTGACCAGGAGAAGTACCTAATGAGCTTAAATGCCAACAGTATTTGGTGCTGAGAAGATCATCTGGATTTCTTGCTAAAGCTCAGATACTTGACTGCCAACTTTGACATAATTTAGANCAGTCATCTAGAGAAATTTAAGGCTGACCAGGAGAAGTACCTAATGAGCTTAAATGCCAACAGTATTTGGTGCTGAGAAGATCATCTGGATTTCTTGCTAAAGCTCAGATACTTGACTGCCAACTTTGACATAATTTAGACATATTAGTCTGATTCTTAGCACAGCAATCTTCTTCTTTGCTCAGAGCTGTCCTTTGTTTTTACTTCTTTTTTTTTCCCCTTGTTTACAAGCTGAATTCTGCATATAAAAGAGATTCTTTCCTCCAGTGGGCTGTAGCTGTCCCTAAGTGACAGCCCATCGTCATGATTCTCTTTATCATCTCTTGTTTCTTGAAAATACAGGAAAGATTTCCAAAAGTGTCAGGCATGGGTGGTTTGAATTGTCTCCTATATACCGGAAGTCTGTCTTTCTTCCAGGTGTAACGTAGAAAAAGGAAGCAGGGCATTGATGATGATGCTGACATATTCTCTAGTTTTATCTCTTACTTACTTTCTTTCACCTCTTCTGAGTAGAGTCTGTATCAAAAAGGCACACCTGTGTGTTTCAGAGAAGCTGACAGTAAGACTGTGTCTGTCCTTTGGTTACTGATTCTCAGTCAGCTGTTCCCATAGTATGTTCTAAAAAGTAGCGGTTGGAGTCTACAGCTGCTCAGCAAAACCATTATAAAACATAATATTTGCAGCGTTATGACTGTTGAAACCTTAATAATATGATAATCCCCAACTGGTTTTTCATTCAAGTCGTTCGAAAAGCAATTCTCTAAAGGTAGTCCTCATTGATGGAGACAAACTGCCTTCTCAGCAGCAGCAGGACCGGGTATCTGTGATTTCACTGCATAGTTTGTTTGGCCTGGCGAAGAAGGGAGAACCTTGATTTTTATTTAACAAAATCAAGTAATTATGCTGTGGTGGGATGTTTTTCCTCAGACACAACAAGGTGCTAACTACAGGTAAACATGTATAGTCAGCAAAATTACCAGCTTCAGACTAATGAGCTAGAGCATCATAAAGGTTTTTAACTATTAATTAGGAAAAAGTTATTCTGCTATATGTATGTAATTTGCTGTAGTAAATTAATTTATCTGTGTTGGCATAAAGCAATTAAGAAGTCTTGCTAATATTTCAGAAGCTTATATTAGCTTTTTCATAATTGGCAGTATATGAACTTATGTTGTCCTAGATTTTCAGTAGCTCCACGGCATGTGAAGTATATTGATACTATTGAATATTTTGAGCCTTCCCAGATGAGTTTCATTTTTCCACTCCAAACCAAATTCATTTGACTTCTGGGCTTGGTATCTTTTATTTAATACTTTTAGAAACTCACATTCTCCCACTTGCAGAACAAAACAAGTCATCCCTGTAAGGGAGATTTTGGAAGCCATCTAAGGAATTTTGATGCCCCAGTCCCTTTGATTTTCAGTGCCAGTGGTCAGTGTCATTCATTTGATTGCCTTTGAAAAAAACTGGACTTAAACATATTATGAAAGCTAGAAAAGAAAGCGATTTTAGCTATAATTTGTAAGTCTTTGCCCTAAGTGATTAACACTTTTCTTATTCCAGGACTCAGAATTTGACCCCTTGAAGTTCACCAGTGTCATTGAATGTGAGAAGCCAAACAATGACTTAAGTAGATTTCGAGGTTACATGTGAGTATTTCATATAATATCCTTCAGTATACACTCCCTTTCTCTGATACGGAATAAAATAAATGCTGGTTTGTTTTAGTCTGTGTTCTGTACATTGCATCCTCATCAAATCAATAGGGCTGCATATTTAAGGCTCTTTTAGAGGATCCTCACTTCAGGGTGAGATGGGACCCTCATGTTTCCATTCCTTAGGATGGATTTAGTTGTTTGATCAGTTTACACTCCAGAAATGAATGCATGAAGCAGTGCGGTTACAGACACTCTTCTCCCTTTCCTTCCTTCCATGGATCAAAAAAGCCCACCTGGAAATTGAAGGAAATAGAAGACTGGTCCAAGAGAGCCAACAAACAAACACAATCTGTTGTATGCTGCTTTTATGAAGATGGGTCTGTTTGATGTTTCTTTTAATATAAGTGTCATTGAGGAAAATCGGAAGGCGAAACTGATATTTCACCAGGTGTGGTAGTATTCCTTTCCTCTCATTCAGACAAAATAAAACAATTGGCTTACACCATGGATGTTCTTGCACATTACCATGCAGAATCACCTATGGACCCTTGGCTTAATTCTAAACAAACAGAACTGCATTAACAAGATGCTCATCTCTGGCTAATCAGTCCTGCTCAGAAGCAAATGTCTTAGTATGTGTAAAGCACTTTGCTTCTAACATAGCCAGGACTGTAGTGTGTAGACATGCCAACAGTGGTGACCTAGGCGATGCACTGTTGAATGACTTATTTTTCCACAGTCTGTAACCACATGAAAAGTGAGAGCCCAGGATATTTAATTTTTGTCTAAATTTTAATGAAGAGAGTTAAACAGACACTAATTCTGTTCAGAATACATTGATTTATTACCCACATTGATTAGGAGTATTGAATTGCATAAACTGCACAAGGTAAATTGCTGGAGCTTGGGGACTTTTTTGTAGGGATGCTATTTACCACCTCAATTACTACTTTTGGATGTCACAGAGTGTGTTGGACGTACTGTCAACTGGTGTAAATCAGCATGAGTTTTTTGAAACTACATGAAGTTGTAGTGTGGGAAAATGTATTCCTTTATTTAGCAGCACAAATCCCTACAGTTTCATTTAAAGTTTTGTATTAGACGTTACTGCACGAGGGTGTGTAACTGTCTACATTAATAGAGAAATTGATCTACTGCAGAAATACATTTCCAGATATGGAAATGGAAATTTTGGCAGCTTTTCTAGCATGCTTCATGTGTGTGAATCTTAGTCCCCAAAATATTGAGTAGAGATTGAATATTGTAGAAGATATGCATAAATTTGTCTTTCATTATATATTTACTTATCTACTATGTGTGGAAAATGTAGCATGTAAGTTACAGAACCATTTGAATTATGTAGCAGAAAACATGGTAGTACCTTTTGGAAGACTGTTGTTCAATATGGATTTTATTTAATCTTCTTTATAATTTAATGTTTCACAAATGATGTGAACATATTTTAACACATCAAAAACACAAGACATCAGTGTGGAGTCTTGCAGAAAGCATCAGGTGATTTCCAGGTCTCATCAGCTATGCTGCAAGAGCTTTACAGTTTCAGGACCACGAAGCATTTGAAGTAAAGAGCAGGGACCAAGCCCTCAACAAATAAACTTAGTCTCCTAATTTATCAAGGGAGAAGGCTTTTTCCCTCCTCTTTTTAGATTTCCTTCATTAGTATCGTGAAATCATGGGTCTGTTTCAAATCATACATTAGGAAGGTGAACAGTAATTAGCAAATCTGAATTGGAACATGTCATTACCATGTCAAACTCAGATCTTTTAACTGTTGTTCAAAATCTTACAACTATTCAGTGTTTGAAAGACAGGTTCAGATAGCTCCTGGCTGATAATACCTCAACTGAAAAGAAATGTTACTGACATATTTAAATAGGAATGCTATGAGATAGTAGACGTTCAAGAAATCCATATGTAAAAGCTGTGCTGAGACGTTACTGTCAAAGTCTGCTTGAAGTTTTGACCACTTAGTAGGTTTCCAGTTTTGATTAAGACTATTTTTTCTACTTGAAAAATGAAGAGCTCCTTTGGTTCTAATGTCTGTGCTAATAAGTCTTTCAGGGAATAGAAATACTTGTGTGTTTGTGTGTTGTAAACATGTAAAAATGGTGTTCCCCACAGTTATTTTTAAATGTGATCACTCTAGGTAATCAGTGTAGCACAAGCAGGTCAGGAAAAAGGAGACGTGATATAAAAAATGACAAAAAAATTACAAAATGCATTGAGCAGGCCTGGCCCTATCCTATATCTGCAAAAGGGTTGTGTACACACTACTACATATGACTTCTTCAGTTATATTGGCACAGTCTGCAGTGAAAACACTCTGGGTGTGCAGATGGACAGGCAGAGTACCGGTTCTACTCAGGTGCTTGCTTTCATACTGTTTTGCAGTTTCTGCATCCTCAGATATCCCAAGCATATTTCCTTATTTTTATTTCCCCTATAAGAAGTCTTCTATGTAAGAAGAATAGAATAAAACCTAACGTGCCCCCTGCCTGTCTGGATCTAGCCAGATTATGCACAGTATGCACGGCAAACATTCAAAAATTGCATGCCAGGTTCCAAAAATAACAAAATTGGCTTTAAAATCTTGTTTCTAGCTTTTTCCGTGTATATGGGCAAGGGAAAAGGAGAGTTGAGTCAGGAAGATTCTGACTGATGATGTGCATTAAGACTATGTTTAAGATCGTTGAATATTTTCTTTGGGAGTGTCAAGCCCTGGAAAGTAATGCCAGCTCTACCATTTGGTTTGTAAGTCACTTGAGAAACCAGAAAGTGAAAGAAAATACTCCCTTTTGAATCCAGTTTTGATATGTCATCTTGTTATTTAATGCTGGTAAACATCTAACAAGTAAAAATGTAATAGAAGGGTGAAGTGAGCTAACATCGGGCTTATTTTTGTGTTGCTGGATTAAACCAGGAGGCTTATTTCTACACAAACACTTTCAGAGTGCTGTAGCAAAGTAGTAGCTCACTGAATCTGATCCACTCATTTCTTCTAATACATGGTGCATGTGTATTTTAGTTGTTTAGATACTACATATTTGTGGTGTCATCCATGTGAGAAATTGCAGAGTAAAAGAGCGTTGCACCTGCGCTTGCCAGTGCATTTGCTCGCGGGCTAGCCTTCATGTTCCAGGCATCTGAGCAGCTTCAGCTGGCTGCTGTTTTAAATACTGACAGAGAAAAGTTTCCTTCTTTGCCTCCAAAGTTATACTGTCCTGAATCCAGAAAGGGGAAAAAACAGACTGTTCAGCCTCTGTAACAAGCTTAAGGTTTAGAACTCTACAGGGCCAGAAATGGGATCTAAGCCATCTCTCTGCCGTGACATAAAGTTATAGCCCTGGCAGGTTTGTTGTCAAAGTGAGCCGTTGTACCTAACTCTAGTTTTCATTATTTTTTAATCCAGACCTTTATGTCCGTAATTTTTTCTTCCTTTTATCATCAGTGCCCAGTTGCCTTATATGTATGTTCTGTTAGTGAGTCACTGGGCGTGAGTGCAGACAAGAAGGAAACAGTGAGTTTCCTCCAGCCCCTGCCAGCTTCTTTCTCCCAGATTTTTGGTTCATCCATATTTTCTAAAGGTCTGGTGAGCAACAGGTGAGTTGATTGACTTCATTTGGGTATGGTAAAATAAAAAGCAGTGCCAAACGCTTCTAAGGATAAGATGAATTGTGGTGGGAAAACTCAGTTTGTGGGTGATGGCAGTAGACTGGGGTCTTGGCACCTACAGGCTAACTTCAGATGTTGCGCCATTGCTATGGAGCAGATTCAGACGTTGTGTAAGCCAAGATAGTAAGAACAAATATATAATTGTGTAGAACATGTACACAGTAATTGTATATAAAGATTGCCCTGTACAATATACCTGTCACAGTCCATTGTTACTGTCAAGTGTAAAGAATCGATGGAGGCTATAAAATCATAAGCCAGAGCAATTACTTCTGAAGTAGGTTTATCTTTAAAAAGTCCCATTCATTAACAGGAACCATAACTATCGTTTGGAGACTTTATTGGAAATTCAGACTAACATCCTCATTATTTACAAGAAAGGCTAATGTAGAATTCAGCCTTAAAAAGCAGGGGAGTGGCAGAATCCTGGTAGTAGTGTAATTTCTGCAGTATGCAATCATTACCAAATTATTTCCCATAGTTTAAACCCAGTCAAATGTGAGTAATTCTCCAGCTGGCAATCAGTGCTTACGCCTCTTGGCGTACTGCAAGAGGGCTGTTGGGCAGCCTGCAGTTCTTGAAGCTCCTTTGAGAAAAGGTGAAGCAGTGGGTTAGGGAGGTTTGCTGAAGAGGACAGAAGCAAAATCTCTGTTCGTGTATCTGAGGGTGGCAGGTCTCTCCTGATTAAAAAAAAAACCCTTAATTTTTGTATCAGGATTGCAAACTTGATGGTATCTACTTTCCTTCTCTGTTTCTGGTCTCTGGTCAGGTGTTATCACTGCTGCACCTACCTCAGCTGTCAAACCCACCATTTTTTCTCCAATCAAAAGCTAAGCATATGTGTTGAGACACCAATGCTTTTAATGTCTGTTTTTGAGCAGGGAGTGGGAATAGTATATGATGCTGAACTAAAAAGAACTGTGCATATGTGTCTCTCTATATATATATACATGAATGAATGTGTGTACATATGTTTATGGGTATATTCTACTGACTAAGAGCATTGACTAGAAGCTACATAGCATAACCAGTGTAACAGCATAATCTGCAAGTAGTCTTACTAGGCTGGGGAAAAGTACAAATGATTCACCAATGTGAACCTTTTCTTCTTGCATATCTCAGGATATTTTATATAGTTTTTCAGGCCTGAGATTCTAGAAGCATGTGCGAAAGTTAGAATTTTGGTCCTCATTTAGAAAAAGAAAAGATTCTAACAATCAGAGAAGAGCATGAAGATATAACCCAGGTATGAAGGCGTAGAAAATAGGAAGCAAATAAAAAGAACTCCACCTTTTTAGAAAAGGCACACTTTTAAGCCAGTTGACAGATTTTGGGGGACACAGGATTTTACATACTCGAATCCAGGTAGCCATAAAAGTCGATGTTGCAACAGCACAATGTTAATTTTAGTGTGGCACATGTGCTTTTCCAGGATTTCTCTTGAACTCTGAGATTTTACTATTTTTTTTTATTGCAATCCATTTTGTAGACTTTGAAATGGTGATGTTTTTGATGCTCTGAAAGTGAAGGCAGAACACTTACACATTTCAGACTTTGCATTAATCTTCTCTGAAGCACTGGGTTACTGCAGTTGATTAAATTAAATTTTGTTCATTTATAAAAGGTTTCAAATTATTATTTTGTTTGTCTTTTTTACCTAAAAACCCATTCTAATACTATTCTTTAATGGTTGTTGTTATTATTTAGCATTTCCCTGGCAACTGTTAACTCCCATAAGGCTGTTTTCTGTATTTCTCTGTCAGCTGCAATTTGAGTCAGTCCATACACAGCACAGCAGACAGTAAGTTGTCGTGGAAACGTTACCTTGTTCCATTTTTCTCCTGTGTTTTGGTGTTAGTCGCCAAGAGTCATCGGGGCACAGACCATTTCGTCTTTGTTAGAGAGTCAGTGAGACACTTCTGAAGGGAATTTCTCATGTTCTCACTCATGAACACATGGAATTTTTTTTCCTTTCTTTCTCACTGAACTGACGCATACTATCCCTGGTGCATCTTCCTTAGTGTCACTGCTTCTGAAGCACTTTCCCAATTGCACCACATTTCTTTCTAGGATTTCTTTGATAAGAACATGTGAGTAGTGTGTTAATCATATGCACTACACAGCTGTTCTTAGGTGGACTGGATTAACTGTGATTGCAGAGTCAATTTGCACATGCACAGAAAGTGCCGTGCATTTTCAAAGCATGAGATAGGCTGCACACATGATGTAGCTATGGCCTGCGTATCTCTAGCGAGCATTTGTCCAGTTCATTTGTATATCCAACAGCAACTGGCACTGCTCCAGCTGGACTGCTGCGTGTCTGGGATTCTTGGGTAGGTATTCTGAATTTTCAAAGTCTGCCAGAGATCTTCCCAGGAGGAAGATCTAAGGAAATATTTCATCACCAGGTTGACAAAACTTCTTAAACTTTGAAGATGTTTTCTGGGCTTATTATTTTACAGAGCAGTATGATTTAACAAGCTTAATGTTTTGACATGTTTGTTCTGGTTTTAAATTTTCTGCAGTGTACATAAAAGTGGAAAAAAGGATGGACTATTCAAAGAAAATCTTTTGTTACGTGGATGTACCATTAGAAATACAGAAGAGGTTGCAGGAATAGTAATCTATGCAGGTAAAAGCTGTTTTTCTGTCTGACAAGGCATACCACCTTTTTATAGCTTCCTGAAAATAATAACAAAAATCCATATGACATCATTTGATGTAATTGCTTCTGCAGGGCATGAGACCAAAGCTTTGTTAAATAATAATGGACCCCGTTACAAACGCAGTAAGCTTGAAAGACAGATGAATGCTGATGTCCTTTGGTGTGTCCTCATACTTGTAATCATGTGTCTGTTTTCTGCCATCGGTAAGTGCTCTTTAGAAGTAGAAACTTGAGTATCAGACTCTCTTAGGATTCATGCACTTAGCTTAATCAAAAACACGCGTATCTGCCAAAACACAAAATTCATAAAGCTGCCTCCATACTATCTAATTTTTATTGTGTTTTCTTCTTTGAAATCAAGACGTCGTGATACATAAGTTCATCTAAATAGCTTCTTAGTATCAATCAAATACATGCTATTAGTACCAAAGATCTGAAGGCTTAGATTCTACTACCCTTGATAGCGTCCGGTAATGTCAAGTCCAAAAGAAGTCACTTTGTATGTAGTCCCCTCAAAATTACAGATGGTGGAGTGTAATATGCCATTAATCAATCAACAAAGTAATTTATGAGCAGAGAATAAACATAATCAACACAGTGCTATTCCCCACTACTATTTATTAAATCAAAGGCACAGTGTACAACATTGGCACGCTGTCGATAAGGCTGCAGCTTTAACACAGAAGACACAAATAAAAGTCTAAATCTGGATAAATCCAAGTAGAAGACTGTAGACTTCATGGAGTGTTTAAGGAAATGCTGAGGTTCAGGTTAATACTCTTCACACCATTTTTCTATTCACTTGTGAGAAAGAATTGAGTTGTACATTTGGCACCCAAAATGATTCTTTATATATGGCATATGAATTCCATATCCTTAGTGTTTGTGTGTTCTGTAATGTTTGTGTGTGAGTCATACGGCGTAAATACCAGAATGTTACCTAACAATCTTATGCCATTTTAATACGCCTCTGTGTGCCTTTTTCCAGGTATTGTTAAATGCTGCTTAAAGATGAGTTTTTCCAGCTGTGTGTCAACCAACCTATTTGTTTCCACTGAGTTCGTGACACTCTTTTGTAGTGTCTCAGTGTTGGGGAGCCCAGTCCTCCAGGCTGAAGGGCCATGGTAGGCTTAATTGGAGTCACTGCCTGCAGCTGTCCCCTCTGCCACTGCATCTGAGGTGCAGGGCAGCGGCAGCCAGGTGTGGGCTGCAGTGGCTTCAGTTCAGCTGAAGCTCCTGAGATGCATGAATGTGAACGGGAGGAGGTGGCGCACAGGAGGTGACACATGTGCCTTCCCTTCTGTTGCTTCTGCTACAAGGACAGCAAGCCCCAGCAGAGGGCCAGAGCAAACTGCAGGAGGTGGTAACAACCAGAAACAGCTGGAAAGACATTTGCTTGAGCCCTTGGAAACCAGAGGTGCCTGGTGCTTGGACACATGCAAAGCTGTGTTGAGTCAGGCAATTTTTGTACCTTTTGTCGGGGAAGTATAAGTGGAGGTACAACACTTAACTAATTATTTTGAAAATCTGAGTCAGGATATTTATGAAACAGGTCTTGGTGTAGGTCATTCTCAGTGTGGGGTTTCCAATTTTTACTCTCAATAATAAAAATATAGATATCAATGAAGGCATCAGTATGGTGATATGCTTGTGTTGGTGGTACAGGGACAAAATAATTTGCTGACTTGGCTTAAGTGTTATTTTTATTTTTCAAGAGTTCAGTGCTGATTTTATATATCAAGACATAAAGGACATTGTCGAACATGAGGAGGAACTTCTTTACTGTGAGGGTGACAGAGCCCTGGCACAGGCTGCCCAGAGAGGTTGTGGAGTCTCCTTCTCTGGAGATATTCAAAACCCGCCTGGATGCATTCCTGTGCAACCTGCTGTAGGCTAACCTGCTTTAGCAGGGGGGTTGGACTAGATGATCTCTAGAGGTCCCTTCCAACCCCTACCATTCTATGATTCTATGATATGTGGCTTACAAGACATTACATTTAAAGTAGGCCTTTGTCCTTTTGTCCTTTGTCCTTTTTTCTGATTTCTGATATAGTGAAGATAGTTTGAATGCTTCTTATCATGGGGGAATTCTTTTAACCTGAAAAACATCAAGCATACCATTTTAGGTCTTTTAAGACTGCAAATCCTAGCAGTCTACTTAAAAAGGCAATTTTCTGTCTCTTTAAAAAGAATATCCTTTTCCCAAAATAATAATAATAACCTTATCTTTATTTAGTTATCAGCACAATCAATTTAAAAAGGGTTTGAGCATGGCTTAGAATTTACTCGGTTCTTAGTTCCTCAGCTTCCATGTTCTTGACTCTGCCGGTCCTGTTATTTCATTAGTTCTGTAGACATGGTGGGTAAGATTCACGCAGAAAGATTGAAGTCTCTTCTGACTTTATCCAGCTGAAACTAGTGTAGTGATAGCTGGCTAGTGATACACCCTAGTACAGTCAATGGAGTTCTTTCACTTTAGCACATCAAATATCGCTGAAATGAATCATTTTCTGAAGAAGTGTGATTTTGTCTGCTAATTACATAAAGAGCCTAAACTACTAGTTTAGACTAGCCAGCTCACTTTGTTTGGATAACGTTATGTGAAATCACTCTTGCATGCTGTCCTTAAGGCCAGACAAACACCTTTCTCAATGCGAAATCCCAAGGCAGAAAAAAACATGGATTTGGGACCTTTTTCAAAAGTAATGCAAAATAGTTGAAAACAAATATCATTTTCCAGTGTAACTCAAGTCTAAGAACAAATTCATACCATAATCATTTTTCCTTGGACGTAACTTGCATTTTCTCTCTTTTAACTTTTCTGCAGGTCATGGCCTATGGGTATGGCAGTATGATGAGAAGAAGAAACCAATTTTTGATGTTCCAGGGCCCGATGGCAAATATTTGTCTCCTGTTTTAGCTTCAGTATATTTATTTCTGACAGTGATCATAGTTTTCCAGGTAATCAAGTTGTAAACGCTGTCACTTCCGTTCATAGTTTGCTGTAATAAAGGTATAAATGTGCAGTATATGTAGTACCCCTTCTACCACTAAAGCATGTAAGAAGCGAATCAAGCACTAAGAAGTACATTTAGTCACTTTAAATTTTAACTGTAGGGAATGTGATAATATGTAATCAGAAAGCTAAATTAAATAAAAGAAGTGGTCTACCCAGTGGTAAAAAAGGTGATAACTTCTCTGAAAAATAAACAAACTGATGCACACAGTAAGCTGTCAGACCTCCCTTGCAGTTGGAGAAGAAAATCATCTTAGAACCTTCCCCAAAAGACTCAGGGATTGTATTTTATTTTTAAAAAAGCAGGAAGAGATAGGCTGCAATGGGCCCTGCTGTGAGAAAACAAGCTTTATGCTTCATGTCCACGTATGTGAAACACTTCAAAGACTCTGCGTGCCACTTCCGGTATAGTGTCCTCGTATGAACATAAGCTGTATACTTTCTTAACCTGGTTCCAAAGATACGACTCTTAATAACTCCATATCTCAGCTGGATGATAAACTGTTAAAAGTTTTTTGGTCATGAACTGTTAAAAGTTTTTTGGCCTGGATGCATTCCTGTGCAACCTGCTCTAGGCACACCTGCTTTAGCAGGGGGGTTGGACTAGATGATCTCTAGAGGTCCCTTCCAACCCCTACCATTCTATGATTCTATGAAAAGAAAGGTATTGAATGGTGAAGGTGGTGGTAAGTTAAGTAAGAGAGACTCATGTCACTGGCACATGTGGAAGTATGCCCAGTGGGACACTAGAGGAGGCTGCATTACTGGAGGCAGCAACTCCCTTACAAAAAGGAATTAAAAAGGATGAGTTAAAGTACTTTTTACTCCAAGGTATTGGGGTATGGTATTGGTTAAAAAAGTTCACCACAGAATTCTTTACACACCAACTTTAGCTGTAGTGTTTGTTTAAATAACCACATTTGCCACTTACACGCATGCTGTATTTTATCCCTCATATCTAATTCAGCAAGCTAAATAACGTATGCAGTCAGGAATTTCTGTCCTGAAAAACATCTTCAGGGAAAAAATCAGGTACAAATTAGGTATTTCATGCAGTTTTGACAATCCTCAAGAAATAGTTGAAAATCTTTTCTGGAGAAGCTTCTCATTTATCTTTCCTCAGCAATTATAAAATGTGTTCTTCATTCAAACAATCTGCAGGGCAAGAACCAAGGCCAAAAAGATTGTTCCTGTGAAGACGTTTACACTTCTCATTTTGTTTCTCATATTCCTGCAATGTGAATTTGTAAACAGTCTGTTATTTATGCAGAATAAGTTTATCCCGTTCTTTCACATTTATAGGGTTCTGACTGCACTGTCTGGTTGGTTTGGGTTTTTTTTTCTTTTTCTTTCCCAGCTAGTTTCAAACTCACCTTATTAGCCCCAAAAAGATTTGCTTCTGTCCGCGTTTTGATAATCACCCTTCTAGACATACTAATGCATTTGAGCTCTGCAATTCACCATGGGTTTTCCTCATCTAACACAGTAAATAAACTCTTTTCAAACATCTTAGTAACTTTACAGTCCATGCTTAAAGTACATAGCCTCTTTATGTTCTAGTCTAGTACCAAGTTAACTGGGGTTTGCTAATTCATTGCATCCTTGCTTCTGTTTTCTCCTAATTCTCTTTCTTTTTGTGTATTCTAGGTTATGATTCCAATTTCTTTGTATGTCTCCATTGAAATAGTTAAAATCTGCCAAGTATATTTTATTCATCAAGATAAAGATTTCTATGATGAAGAAACAGACTCTCAACTGCAGTGCCGAGCTTTAAATATCACAGAAGACTTAGGTCAGGTGCAGTTTATCTTTTCAGACAAGACTGGGACACTTACTGAAAACAAGATGGTTTTCCGAAGATGCACTGTTTCTGGGATAGAGTATTCCCATGATGATAACGGTGAGCTCATGATCTTGTGTTCTATCTAACAGTTATACTTTCGGCAATCTGAAGTAGATATAAAAGTTACTGTAATCTTAAACCAAAAAGCAAAACAGAAGAAAATGCATATATCCACTCAGCAAACTCTGTAAGAGCTGTTTTCAGATTAGTATAATTTGATGTCAGTGTTCGGCTAGTACAGCTATGTTCTGTAACATCATCTGCAGTGTGTTGTCAAGTCAGTTAAAGCACTCAAGCACATGGCTAGTTTAAGCAAATTGAATAGTGCCACTTGTATCACAATTGTTCTATGTGTTTGAAGTATACTATGTAAAATACCAGTTTTAAGCATACAGGCAGATTAGTGTGTGATTGAATACCTGGAATGGGATTATCCTTTTGTGCTGAGAAATAAATGTAAACAAAGCTGCTGGTTTTCGTATTAACAAGAAACATAATCTGATCTAATAGAATATTTTATGTTACGTTTGTCAGATTGTTTTCAGTTCTCCTGTGTGACAGGTGTCTGCATTAAGGTATCTTCACTGCTGTATGAACACTGCAGTTGGGAGAATGTCCCCATGTATGAGGTTCTTGAAACACTAAAAAGTCACTCTTTGTCACAAGGGGATGTAAGAGTTGTCATTCCCACGTCATCTCATCACCCTTTTAAAATTATGAGGTGATTTCATGTTTTGTGATTTATTTGTAGTTTGTGTTATTTTTCACTGACATTTTGTTGTTATCATTTTTGACATAACAGATCTTAACTCTTGAAATCATACTGTGTATGCAAGAAAATATTAATAGCTACACTATTGCATTACTATTTGCTAAAAGTAAGTTTCATAACTTACTGACTACATAACATATAAAGATCACTGATTGGAAAGTTTCCTCAAAGACTGTTACAGACAGTCAGCCTACAAATAAGATGCAGAATAAGAGAAACAATCAAAATATAGACTGGAAAATCTAAAGCATGCTTTGTAGAGAGTTTATAAGATTCTGAATTGGAAAAAAGATATTTTGAAGTTTTGGGCTATGCAAGGATTGTTCTTTTTTCTCCTACTTTAAAGTAGTACTGAGACCTTACATTTAAAGCACGCTACTTCGAGAAATTAGGTGTTTGGATAGTGTTATTATCTCAGTGTTACAGAAAGAAGAACTTAAATAGGGATAATCTGTGACTTCCTACCTCTGTACTGTAGGTACGAAAGAAGAATTAGAAGAGCGTGTTTCTGGACTCCTAATTGTGCTTGTGACACTCTGAGTATTCACTCTTTTTTTATTCTTCCTTGCCATTGATTGTTTGCTTATTTATCCTAATTTCAGAGTGTACTCTGTTCCTTGCAGGAATGATGATGGTGCTACGAACTAAAACAGTGCAGAAAGGGTATTTTTATAAACTTGATATCATCAGCTGATACGTAGACTGAACTCAGGCTCCTGAATTTGAGTACTGAGTTTCAGATCTTTTTTTTTCAAATATAATGTATTTAAAAGCAATCTAAATTTGTGCATACTTTCCTCTTATGGTTTCAGATTGCAATACAAATGGTAATGAAAGCAGAGTGAACTTCACTACAAACAGAAGTGTCAAATAAATACATAAAATAAACTAATTCTTTTTTTGGTCATTCTTTTCACATATGGTTGTATTTGGGCTTTCTTGTAACTCCAGTCAGTATAAAATTTCTGACAAATATAATTTCTAAATTGATACAGAATTTATGCACAATATTTTATACACAGTATTTTTTTTCTCCTCTACAGAAAATAGGTCTTTCTCTGTCATTCTGTATATAAATGGTGATGATTTCTATTGATTTTGTTGCCTATAATCAGGATTAGTAACAGTAAAAACTATTCTTCATTCAAGTCTTTTGTTAGCTGTATTCTCCAGTCTGATTTTCTAATGACCTCTTATCTTTTATGCTGCTGAAACCTTATTGTTTCGATATGGTGAAATGTCTATCAATCACAGCTCTTTCTGGTTTTAGGGAGTGCATCAGCATTTCCCTGCTGTGTGTTTACTTGCAAATGATTTGTCAGCTGCTTTTCTATGTCTTATACCAGAGTATCTGAACTCCCCTCTGAGGTTTTGGGACATATGATGCCGTCCTGCTCTGCACCTCAGGTTTTGCTGAAGATTTCATGAATTAGAACATTCTAAAATCTTTCACTTGGCAAGTGATCTGTGGCTGCCTGACATGCAAGAAAACCAAGTAAAATGTATCCGCCTTTTCTTACCTATTTCAAAGATGAGCTGTGTCTTTCTTTCTTTGCTTAACTGAGTGATTTTTCAGGCATAGTGGTTTGTTACTTGGAATCAAATTCTGAGTAGCACTTTAGATGAATAAATGAATTTTAAATTGTGGTACACAGGTCAAGATTCAAAAGCTGAAGATAACAGATCATTTTCTACTGTAAAAGCAGATAGTTCACTATGGAAATATCCTTGTTCTGAGCTCTTTGGCCTAAATTCGTTATTCTACTGTGGCTCAGTAGCAGTACCTGTTATTCCAGTTGCTTGACCCTTCTCATGATAATCTCCTGTTTCAGTTATGGATAGATTTACAAAACTTTAACTATTTGGTTCAGTTTTTCCATGTCAAATGTTTGCCTGAGGCATGAATTCTGGCAGAGAAATTTCAGTCAGAACAGCTCCATTCAGCCATATCCAAGAACAGGGCTAAGATGTAACACACTTTTTTCCCATGCTAAGAAGTTCTGGCAAATTTTCCTCTGAAGTCGTCTAGAGGCCCTGTAGTCTGGGGCTCAGCCATTCACACAGACAGAGGGGGACAGTTACGCCTGCAGTGGCAGACTGAGGTCTGAAATTTCCTCTCTTTGGAACTTTAAGTTTCTGTTGAAGCATTTTTTCTGCATGATCTAGGACTGCTGTGTATCTGTTAATTACTCGATCAATAGATTGCACATAGCCTTCACAAGTTTTCTCTGTGCTGCATTATAAGCTTTCCTCCCTGAAATTTGTTCAGTTATGAGCAGTCATCCCATTCTTTTCTGTTCTATAGGGATTGTTCTATTTCATTTGTCATCATCATATCTAAGCTCCTTCCACTAGTGCATTAAGCAATGCACGTGACTTACACGTAGCTTGGTCTTTTCCCTTCTTACTCTCCCTATGCGTGCAGTGCACAATTTGTTTGGGTTTGGGGACTACTTGAGAGGCATACACTATGCTGTGTTAGGTTTGGCATATTTGAGGCAGCATGTCGTTCTCTTGAGTGGTGGAAGTGTCCTTATTTTCTTTGAAAATTTGTTCCACAAAGCCACATAAATTCCCTATGTTAAAGGTGAGCTTTACGATTATGAGGGAGAGTTCTGGTTTGCATCAGATGTGGACATGTTAATCATGGTTTTCATCACAGAGGCTTATGTGGACCTCGTGCAGGGTTGAAGCAATTAAATGCTTCTAAAATAGAAACTGAAACCCTGAGCAAGACTTAATACTTTTTTTATGTAGTATAGGGACAGTTTTCATTAATTTACCAGAGAAAAAATTTCCTGCAGAATTCTGTATTAGCTCCAAGTTTCTTATGAGGCTGATGGTGCTACACCCTGGAGTATTGCATTGTTTTAGTCTAGACAAGAGATGGCAAAAATATGAATAATACAGGCCAATAAATTGCACCAGCGTGGGACAGAACCCCTTAGCCAGCTGGAGGGAGTACAAAGTATTACTCATGAGTACTGCTATGCGAGAGCTTAGCACCGAAGAGAAATCCAGGAACGCTTGTGGAGGCTGTGAGGGAAGGTGTGAGTGTACTCAGCAACAGTTCCATGATGCAAGCTCTGTCAAATGTTCATCATTGTTGAGGTCATCTATAATATTTTGGTGATGGATTATGCACTGATAGTGATCAAACTGTGGGAATTCACACTGCCAGTTTGGGCCCTGTGGAGACGCTATGTTGATAGGGATGGGATTCTTGTTACTTGATTTTAGATATTTGTATGGAAGATAGATAGTCATCTAATGACTTTACAGTTCATGGAGAAAATTAAGCATTTGTAGAATCTGGTTCATCAAACCTCTTTTAGACATCTATGTTTGTCGTCTAATACATGTTTCTCTGGTTTAGAGTTCTAAATACAAGTGAAGAGAATTTCCACCTCACATCTTTGTGACCTGCGTTCTTTAAATCTGTTCTGTTGTCTCCTTCAAAGGTTATTCTTGATTTGCAGAGTGTTAATTCAGGAGCAGAATATGTCATGGACTGCTCTGAATGGAAGAATGATTGTCCCATTCATAAATGCCCTGGGCATTTATAGAATACCCATTGGCACTATACTCTGATTAAATCCCAGAAATGGTTGGAGTTGTATCTATCTGTTACTTCTTAAAGCTAACACCTTGCTATGTGTCGCTTCCACAGTAAGATGATATTGCAAAGGAGTGCTGCACACCACAAAAAAAATCCTTCTAATCAATACTTCTTCCTAGCCCAAAAGAATGTTAGCACTGAAAAAACAGGGACTGTTTCCCTATATGTAAAATTACGTTGCCGTACCATAGCTCCTCCCTTCAGGCTAGTAGGCAGTTTCTAACAATTCTTGGAACTAGCCATGCCCCAAGTCTGTCTGCTAATCCCAGAGATAGTAGGTGCCCAAAAGCTGACTGTGCTTCTGAAAGTTGTTATGTGAATTAGCTACAACCAGATGCTCTTGGCCTGACTTTTGTCTGAGTTGTTTTCCAAATGCTGAATAAATTACACTCTTGCCTATGGAGCGTGATCTCTGTTTTTCTAGTTTTAACCATCTATTGCATGGAGCTTTTGACAGAACATGAGTTGAATCTCCACGAATGCAAACCACACATCTGAAAAATTGGAATTTTTCATTCTTTGCATTCCTTCCCCTTCCCCTTCCTTCCAATTACTGTGAAAAAAACTCTAGACAACATAAGAATAAGAGAAGTTTATGGGGGTGAAGACAGATGATGAAAACCTCAGTGATTTTCTCTTGCCTCACAAAGTTTCTTAATCACTAAATCCGAGAAAGAAGTTTCTCTCTGCTCTTTTCTTGCTGAAGATGGGCCAACAGCTATTTTTCATAGGAAACTGCATTATATTTAAAAAATCTCTTTCTTAGTTTGGGGGGCTGTTTTGTAGTGGAACTTTCTTACTGTTTTTGTATGCAGTCAAGAGAGCATAGACTGCACATTCCAGCCATGTTGGAGCATTAGATTTTTTTTTTAAAAAAAAAAGCATAAAAATCAATAAAACCTTTTCCATAGATGCGGCTGTTGCTTCCAAAGGGACGTCTCATCTGCCACCTTTACAGTGACAATATTCAGAAACAGGATAGTCCATTTAGGCCTTCCCCAGAAAGATCAAAACCTTTAGCAGGACTGGGTACTTCAGGAACTCTGTGTAGATTGTTTGTAGTTTCTCTTTACATTTGCTATTGCTTTTTGAAAAAATTTTAATGGGTAACTGAGGAGACAACCAGTGCCAGTAGCTGTAGAACTCAGTACACTGAGAGTGCCACATTTTAAATCCTAAAGAAGACAGAATAATTCATATTTAGAGACAAGTAATACTTTTTCTCTAAGCATATACCTACACTCACAATTGCTCTGGAAAATCTCAAGGAAAGTGGGAATGACCTCCATTTCTAAGTAAAGAGTCTTAATGAAGGACTTAAAGTTATGCATTTTAAGCCCATGGGGATGCTAAGAGGGGATAGGAAAGAAAATCTTGGTGTTTCCTAATCTCAAGACTTGTCCTTATGGGGAATTTCTTGCAAAGTAAAATAAGTTAGATTATGTCAGCATGCTTGTACACATTTCTAGCATGCTAGCTGCTCGACTGCCTCTTTATGTAGATGCTAGAGCGCACTTCAAAGTGAAATGAGCTTGCACTTATAAAATAATAAAGAACTAAGATGGTATAGTGGTGTAAGTACTGCATATCTGGATTTCCTTCATGATAGTTCAGCAGCAGCCTTATTGAAATGGTTTGGGGTGAAATGGAATAATCCCATGGCAAAATTAGGGGCCAAACATTGACAACTGAATTATTCTGGTTTAGGAGGTCTGCAGTTTTATTCTGGTTGAAGAAAAATCCTTCAGAGCTTCCTGACCTCACTTTTATAGTTAGTGGAACATCCGGCTGTGTGGCAACAGTGTCTCTGCCAGCCTGCAAAATGGATGCCTCCTCGTATAACATAGATATCACAGAAGGTAAAACAAAACCAAACAAAAACAAAAAACAATTAAATAAAAGTGGGGGGGGGGTTTAAAGAATGTCTCTTCAACTACTTAGCAGCTACTGCAGGAGTTTTATTTATAGCTTACTGTTGTCTTCTGAAAGATGGAAGAGAGTTCATGGAATAAGTATTAATTATTGTTTCTTCTTTGTGCCATAAATATAAAATGAACTAGAGGACAGTGAAATCTGACTTTCATGAATTGCATTGCTGTGTTTCTGAAAGTAGTTTGTGTCTTTGCCCTTAATAAAAAACTCTCTATCAGACAAAAGATCAAGGCCATCAATTNATTAGTTATTGTTTCTTCTTTGTGCCATAAATATAAAATGAACTAGAGGACAGTGAAATCTGACTTTCATGAATTGCATTGCTGTGTTTCTGAAAGTAGTTTGTGTCTTTGCCCTTAATAAAAAACTCTCTATCAGACAAAAGATCAAGGCCATCAATTTTCAGTGCTGGAACTGAAAAGCATCCCACGACAATGTCTTTCAGGTTATAATGTTCACGGGAAAAGGTTCTGAATCGGAGAGGGCTGAGTGGGTGGAGAGAACAGCATGTTCCCTAAGAAGCACACGTTGCGTAGCTGAAGCATTGTGAACCTTATCCATAATATAACAATTGAACTGGGTTTCATTATTTCTTCAAACTTCTTAATTCTTGATGCATAATATGTAAGACTGCACTTGAGAAAATGTTGAAAGGTGCTAAGGCCTGTTTTTTTGTTATCAAGTTTACCTTGGTATAAAAGTGAAGCAACACCATTTGTATCAAAAGAATTACATTTGACTTGTTAAATGAGATTCTAGTTTTGTATCTACTTTCTCTTTTTCTCTTTTTTCTCAGTGACAGGAACAATTAAATGAATGTGCTACAATGAAATCCTGTACAGAGGACAAGAGATAGCTAGTATTGCATAGACTAGAAAGGACCATGCTATTGGTATAATACCAATAAATAAGCTAAGTGCTGCATTAGGAAACAGCTTTTGCTATGTTAAATAAACAAAATATCTTTAGCTATAGTGTAAGAAAGAAGAAAGAGCAGTGAAGAATACAGATATGGTATACAAGCACAACTGGTGTGAAATGCATTTCCTGCTTAACCATACAGTTTTTATACATGGAATAAAATGATAATCAGTTCAGGATCTTTGGAGTCATGTATTTCAAGACGTATTTTCAGACCAAAAGATTGAATCAGGAATGATTATTAAAGAAAACGTATGTCGTTTTTGTATAAACTCTGCACAGAAGGGAGTCGGACCAACTGGGTAGCACATTTTGCAGATCTGTAAAGAATAATTGCAGCTAATCATTTCCCTGTCAAGGAATGTTACCTGTTAGGAGAAGTGCAGCATTCTGTCAGTCTACCGTTCAAATGCCCAGCATCCACAGTGAGGAAGATTTATCCCTATGCCAAATGCAAGCTTTTCATATGCTTTTCCTGGGAGAGGCTGAGTGTCCACATGTTACGCTAACTCTCCTTGAGACTGGGTTTGCTGCTAAGAGCCTTAGTAAAGATAAGGCAAAAAAATGTGCTTCTTATGTCGATATAAGTCTTAAACATTGGTAAAGTGCAGAAAACCTTGCTGGTGTGTCATCTTGAGCAATGGTTTTTCAACTTGGGGTTTGCAGGATGCAGCTAGGAGCCTGCAGAAGATAATTAAGGCAGACCTCGCACTGTCGGGCGGGGCATTATCCTCCACAGACCTCATCCAAGATGTGCACTTCATCAGGCCTCCCCAGGTGTGCAGTCCATCATACTTCCCCATTGCAGAGAATGACGCAAGTCCTTCAGTGCGCCACTCCGTTCTGGTACTTAAGGCATCCTCTTAAAGTGACACGTTGCGATGTCCACATGGCTCCTTCCTTCCTCGCATGCCTGGGTTCCCTTTGGAAGGAAACTGGGATGCTGGGGGCGGGGAGCAGTGAGCAGCCTGGCTCACATCTTGATCGAGGGCCTGGATCAGTGCTTATGAAGGGTTGCAGATCACCTTAGGCCCTCAGTGTAGACTCCTTCTGATATAGACAAACCTGTGACCAGTTGAATTAAATTCCAGTGTAGGCATCTGCACTTCAGTGGAAAAATGCATAGAGGCTTACAGAAAAGAAGAAAGTGGGAATTAGCGGGCAAGAGTGACAGGACGGGTTAGAACCGCGCTGCCCCAAAGCACATGCAACAAGTCGCAGGAAGCAGCCTGTGCGGGTGAAGTGAATTTTATTTTCTTGCAACTCATTACCATGCAACAGAAGGGCCAAGGAGACCAGTGACCTCCCTGATTTTTTGATCTGTCCCCTATGTTCTGTCATAAGAATCAAAGGTAGGGCTGAAAGGAGAAGGCAAGGGTGCTGTGCTCTTCTGTTTGCAGGTGCATGGCTGAATGAGCAGCTGCCCTCCCAGCGCTGAAGGTGCTGTTGCTCAACCTCTTCCCACTACGTAACAGAGAGGAGCAAGAATCACACCAAATAATGCTAACGAAGGAAACTCCTCAGTCATCGACAGTCAGTCTGCATCAGCCTCAGGGCCTGGGCCGCAAGGCTGTATTGGAGCTATGGGGCTCACGTGATCTGCCGTGTGCCGTGCAGTCTTTTCTCTATGTCTCCAAATGCGCTGTGGCCCTTTCCACTTCCATGGCCTACATTTTCTTCCAGCAGGAGCTAGAGTGCAGCACAGGATGTTGCATACCTGGGCATGCAGTTAGAGCAACGACTGGGTCTGCATTCACAGCCAGGACTGGGAAGCTCTCCCGGCTCCCGTGTTTCAGACAGAGCCTGTACAAGTTCCAAACTGAGTTAAAAAACCTCTGAGGTACAATACTGTACTGATAGAGCTATCGGTATGTACTGTGTGTGGTCTGATTTCAACTCCTCTGACTGCTTGCTGACAGCTAAAACATGTTTGAAAATTGCAGCGGATGGCGAGGATGGATTTGTCTTTGATCATAAAACTAGCTACGTTAAAAGTTATCCCATGCCAAACTCACTATATGTAATGCAAGATTCTTCTCAGGAAGTATTTTGGAAGAAAAATCTTCATGGCTTTTTGGGTTTGGGTTTTGTTTGGGGTTTTTTTGTTAAATGTGTGAATAATTAACTTACATGCTAGTGATTTATCATTTGACATTAGGAAAATATAATTTGTTATACCAGAGAACCAAAACAAAGCTGAGCCACAAGTATGTAACTTGTACTGTATATCTGGATAGTGTTGATTATTTTGGGAGTATAATGAAAAGCCTTTTGATGAATACCTAATGAAGGAATGAACAGATACCTGTTAAAGTGGCATGTGCCTGCCTAATGAATAACCCAGATTATGAAATGCCCATGGTCTTTAGGAGCAGAAACATATGTTATACAGCAGTCAGAGCTAAACGGAGCCTGTCATTAGAGAGGCTGGATTCCACGGCTGTTTCACACCTCTTCTTCCAGTTTCCTTTTTAACTTCTGTATATCAAACTGCCAGACTTGGTTTCTAACATTGTTGTAGCTGGATTCTTGACTGGGGAGATGTTCGTCTAAAATCTGTCATTTGGAAAAACTCTTTCATTCTGTGTACACTATGTATTTGCTCACTGCAGCAGATTGTGATAGAAACAAGCATTGCAGCAGGTGCAGGTACTCTGTTTCTATACTGCATGCTGTGTTGTCCTGCCTATCGTGCTGGAAGGCACGGACTGCAGGGTGCTTTTAGCACTAGGCTGGGGGTCAGGAATCTGGGTTCGTGTCTCCACTCTGCAGCAGATGTCCCTGACCTTGAATGAGGCTTTTATGCTGTGTGTACCTCATCTCCATATATGAAACAGGGGCAGCAGTGCTCTGTAGGTGTGTTGTTCTGAGGACGTTTCAGATGTCAGTTAACTGGTACTGGGTAGATGCGACAGTTTTGCTGGAAAATATTTTCTGTGAAATTTCCATATTCTGTTGGAAAGGACAAGAACGTTTTCTGGATTGTTTATTTCCTTTTCAAACTGCAAGTAAAGTTTGATCTTGAACCAGATTATTTGATTGATTTCTTCAGGCTGAGCTGTGGAATAGTCACCAGGAATGCAGTGAGTTACCGCAGAGTCTGCCTGCCTTTCAGAGACAGTGTGGTGATGAGGGAGGCAGTGTATTGCATTACATTTCCAATTACGTTATCTGCATCCTCCATTAGATACCACCATGCAATTAAGGCTAGACTTTGTTATCCCCTGATAATGGACTCATTCATTCTTACCGTGAAAGCACAGTATAATATTAAAACCAGATCACTTGAACAAAGTCACCGTGGCGCTCTCCCTCTTACTCAGCCATGTTTAACCTAAGCAACATTTCTCCCTCTGTGTTTTTACTGATAGCCAAACGCTTAGCGATGTACCAAGAACCTGATTCTGAGGAAGATGAGGCAGCCCCAAAAGGAGGAACTGTGTCCCAGCGGGATAGTATCTGCAGCCATCAGAGCATCAAAGTAATCCACAGAAGCCAGAGCACCAAAACCCACCGGCGTACGGGTAGCAGAGCTGAAGCAAAAAGAGCAAGCATACTCTCAAAGCACACTGCGTTCAGCAGCCCAATGGTAAGTCATGAGAACTAAATGCACAGTGTCCTGTACCTTGTAATAGAACAATGTCCTGAAAAGGGATAGGTAAAGAAACTTGTAGCACATTGTGTACCTCTTCTAGACTCCATCTTGGCATTTTTTTCTTCTGTAGTCAGAGCTGTTTGTACAAAAACAATCAAGTGTTGGCATAGATTTTATCTAAATATCTTCTCTGTGTGAACAAGCTAAAGGTAAAGACAGTATGAAACCTTTGTTTTACTTATGCATTGGTTCTGAAAAGAAAATGTATGCCTTCCCTTTATCTGCAGAAGCTGAGAGTAGCATAAGGTTTGAGGTCAAGGATTCCAATTGCTCTGCATATGCCTCTTCTCTTTTGTCAGAGGATTTTAAAACTAAGAAGCGCTGGGCTGGACACCGTATTCCAATTCTTAGACACTGTTGACATACAGCATAGCATAATTTTTAGTGTGATTCAACGTTATCAGTGGATTGCATGTGTTGTATTTTTAAAACTAAAAAACTTTGCATTTCAAAATGTTGGTGAATTTATGTTCTTTCAGCTTTGCTTTGTTTAATTTATTTTTGACTGTTGTAATTTTGTGGAATTTTTACATGAGCAGAATGGTAATAAGAGAGCAGAGAAGCCAAATCTTGCCTATCTAGGGATTTTGCATCGTTGCACTGTTGACACAAATTCACCCTTAAAACAAATTACAAATATAGACACAGAAATACGCTGTTTGCACTGGTGGAACTTCTTGATTTCAGTCAAGAGTAAGCTCTTTTGGTACAATTCCAAGCTGCAGTTTTTACGCACGGAATTCTGTGGTTGCTCAGATTCATCAGCTGCTGAGCATCAGCAGATAAAATTCTACTGAAGAAAGAGCCTTATATCGGCTTATCTTTAAATCTTTTGTACGCTTGCATCCTCCTATCTTATGAAATACCGGAGTTTACTCTGACAAGACATAGATTAAATAAGTGGAAAATTCTGATGAAATAGAGTGGAAAGTGCAGAAAGTGCTCTGTGTTTCAGCGTATAAAACCACATGAATTACCTTCAAATGTGTGGATGGTTGTTGTTCTCTTAACAAACAATCCAAGATGGTTTCATTTTATTGTGCTGATGTAAGACCAAGCTTTGAATGCCATTGCTGTCCAATTTTTCCACTCTTTTGGTCTCTGTAGTGTACCACACCTTAGTAATAGATAATAAATGCCTTGAATGAGACAGGATAGAGGGAGCAATATTAGTATGTAACTCTTCTATCCACTATCCCCAAAGTAGATGAATATTGCCACTATAATTAACCATAGTGAAAAAGTTGATAGCACAGCTACTTGCATTTCAATTTCTATTGGTAGGCTCATTGTTAACTGTTTAATCTCTAGAATGGGTTTGTCTTACAGTCCTCTTCACCTCCGGTCTGGTGTAAGGCTACCTACCATAAAGCTCTTTATATTGACACTGCTTTGGATGCTTTGCTTGCTTGTTGCTGCTTTGGAAATTTGAAGAATCACGGATACTAATCTCTGCTATTTATTACTAGGAGAAAGACATCACACCTGACCCAAGCTTGTTAGAAAAGGTGAATGAATGTGCAAAGCATCTGGAGGTCATGAGGAGCCATGAACAGCCATTATCCCATCTGAGTCCAGAATTATGTGACATTTTTGACTTCTTCATCGCTTTGACTATATGTAATACAGTCGTGGTTACTGCACCAAATCAGCCCCGACAGAAGGTGGGTTAAAGAAACAGCAAAAGAGAATTTAAGCCTCTTTTGCATTGACACTAATTTATCTTGTAAACTGGTGAGATGAAAAGCTCCTGTTCTAGTGAGAAACTAGAACTAGTTGTGAGACAACTCTTAGAACCGCTGTGTGATTGAGCAGGTTTAGTTAGGCATTAGTTAAATGGCATATGTCAGCTATTGCACTTACCTTCAAGGTAAGATATGCTTTCATCAACACTTTCAATATATTTCTGAAACTTTCCCATTTTGTTGTACTGTAACTTACTCATAAATGGAAGTATGTGTGGAAGCTAATTTGTAAATGTGCAAGACTTCCTAGAAAAGAATGTAAGCTGTCTATGAATATCTTGTACATATGGACTAAATTAAGAAAAGGATGAGACATTTTTTAAAAGTTCAAAAAGAGAATATACTTGAAAAACATCACTTAAAACTTTCAAATTATGTAAAAGATGCATCTTAAGCTCATTATGACAAATAATGATCATTACTGCTTAAATCGGCCAGTTTCATTGATGAATGAGGATTTCAAAAACGCAATCCCAAGATTATCTGTAAGACAAAAATGTAATAGAATGTAGTATTAAAGCTAGCCAGCAGCTGGAATTTCCATTCTGGAGAAAATTCTGAGAGTTGTTTCTGTTCCAGATTGGAATAAAAAGTGAACTAGTCTACAAAATGACATGTTTTTGTGCCAGAGAAACATTTGGAGAATGCTCAATTCTGCTGTTTCAGGAATGCTACACTGTTATACAATAATTTAATATATATTACTATGAATATACTATTACTATTAATAACACTGTATCTGTAAAAAAGATTTAAGTAAACGGAGATGAGTGATAAAACTGAAGCAATATGCTTTGATAATGAAAGAGAAGGCAGCAGAAATTATTTTTTTCAACATGTCCCTATTGAGAATGTTGTCAACATTGGCATAGTCTCATAAAACTTTGCTGATACCACCGTTCTCAATAGAAAACTCTTTAATTAAGTTTTTTTTACTACCTTCACTGAATATGCACAAAGAATGTCAATGTTCCCTACTAACGACAGGTTTTAGTATACACCACTGGTGGTGGTGCAACATTGATAGTCTATCCATTACTCATATGTGAGGAGGTGAAAGAAGAAAAAAAGTTTTTAATACACACATACATGCTTTCACACAGAGACACAGTACTGAAATTCTAGTAAGATTTTTGCTCTTGAGTCAGTTTTGTCCATTTACTTTCCTTTCTCAAAATACAAATGTAATTAGTTTTTATTCTCAAAGAAATTCTCCTCTTTAATTGGAGCTGCTTAGACTGAATATCAGTGTCAGAATTCTTGTACAGCTTTTCTTGGGTTTTTGTTCATTGGTTTGTTTTTTGCTTCTCAAGGTTAGAGATCGATTTGAACTAAAATCTCCAGTAAAAACCATAGAAGACTTCATACGAAGATTCACTCCAAGTCGCTTGACCTCTGGATCTAACAGCAGCAGTTCATCTAGTCTAGCTACAAGCAAATCAATGCACAGATTTGGTTTAAGCATGCTTTCATCTACATCTACAGATAGCACTTTATTAAAACTGGAAGAGAAGCTGGCATACTCTGCGCAGACGAATAACAATGGCTACAGCTCCCAGCAAGTCCGGACAGCTGTGGGCAGCGGACCTGCGGAAGGAGAACTCCGTTACGAAGCAGAGAGTCCAGATGAAGCTGCTCTCGTCTATGCAGCAAGGGCATATAACTGTTCTCTGGTTGGAAGGCTGTCTGACCAGGTATCAGTGGAGCTACCTCACCTGGGAACATTAAGCTTTGAAGTATTACATACATTGGGCTTTGATTCCATCAGGAAGAGGATGTCAGTAGTGGTCAGACATCCCCTCACAGATGAAATAAATGTTTACACTAAAGGAGCAGATTCAGTTATTATGGATCTTCTTCTACCCTGCTCTTCAGGTACCCCTCTTACTTACCTTTGTGGGAGTCGGGGTGGGAGGGAGGCGGTTCTGGTAAGCTCCTGAAAAACTCATCGTATCTTACTGCCTTCTCTACCAAGTAGATCTGCCTGCTTTTGTTGTGAATACAGGGAATGACAGAATGGCAGCTGTCTCTTCTTTTATAATACTTTGTTATTATAGCAAATTTTCTGTAACAAATTACTGGTCCCTCACCTTACACAAACAAGCTTAATTTCTATACAAGATCTACTAATAAACTTTATTTTGAAGGAATTTCTTGAAACTCTGCCAAAGTAATTTACATTTCTTCAGGAAAACCTGCCTGGCAGTGCTTGGGTATTTGAGTGTTTCATATGAAACCCAAGCACTTCCTGTTGCAACTCCCCTCTCTGTTTCATTTGTGAATCTTTACGTCCTTTTGCTGCAATGTGTTTGCATAAATCAACGCGTTTATGCTGGTTTGACTACAACACTAAAAGGCACCGTGAATCAATCAGCCACCGAAACAAGAAAGCTTGTGGCGCAGAAGGAGAAATGCTGTTCAGACAAGAAATCTTGGCTTCACACATGTAGTTGACGAGCAGGGAATAACATGTAGCTGTGAATGTGGAACTTGCCTAAAGAGTGAAGTACCTCTCCAGCACCCAGAAGTCGCATGAAGCAGGGACGACTTTAAATAGCTGTTAATTGTAATCGGTTGGTTTCAAGAAGAACCCTGTAAGCTTTCAGAAGTTGGAGGAGACACACGAGTTTCAGTTTGCATTAATGAGTTTGCGTCTAATTTACTGTATTTTCAACACTGAATTTAATCCAGTGTTTAAAGGTTGCCCCAGTATGAATGGACAGAGCCCAAAAGTGCTAGGGGTACTTCCCGTGTTTCACTAATGCATTGACTGTGTGGTTACTTTGACATTAGTTGGAGTAAACAATTGTGAAAGGCTTATACTGTGTAATTCTAGTTTAACGAAATACAGAAAAATGTTGGCATTAGTTTTCTGTTTACAGCCATATAAATCAAAGCTGAGCCAAAAAAAATTAAGAACAACTTGTTCTTAACTAACAACAAAGTATTCATGAATAATTTTCTAGTAAAGATTGATATCACAGAAGGTACATAGAACATCTGTGGAAACTTGTTTCCCTCCAGAGTACTACCAGAGAATTTGTAGTACTGAGAATTTCTAATGACATACCTAGAAAATAATGTTTGGCAATGAGTTCTCAGGATGAGTACTGAGCATTAGAAGAAAAGAAAAAATTATTTGATGCCAGGTCTCAAATACTTTGTCACCATATAACAGACTATGTTTGCAGCTGCTGTGTCCATTCATAGTAGACTCAACGGATCAAGGAATTTTCAGGCAAATTTCAGGCAGATCTAGGATGCACCTGGTTAAAACCAACAAGGCCAGCTAGAAACCAAATGGCGACATTACCAAAGGTGGTGTATGTCAGAGAAGGGGGAGCAAAGTTCCTGAAGATCAGTGCTGGCAGTGAGCAGATTCTGTAGCTGGGCAAATACAGTGATTCCGCCGCCTTTACAGGCAATCACATTGAATGTGGCTTTGAAATTGTGCTCTTTGTTTTCTGAGCTTTTTAGCCCAAGCTGAACTATGAGTTTTAGTATATTTTGCTTTTGCAAGCAATGTAAAGTGCAGCCAGTAGAGCCTCATAAGCGGTTTGCTTTTTTTTCCTAGCCCTCTAAGCCACTGCTGGCTTCAGTAATTCTGTACATTCCAGTGGCTCTGTCTGATAAATGTTTGACATTTCTCTTGAGCGGCTTCGCTCCTGGAACTGATTCTGCAGTCTCTGCCTGTAGTGGATATGTCAGTGGATATGTTGTCAGTTCCTGGGGGAACAGCATCTTTTTCCTGTTACAGAGAGGTATTCCCCAGGTAGAGGGAGCCTCAGAAGATTTGTGCTGTGGCTATTAAGTATATTGCAGGATCTGTCTCTGGTTTCATCCTGTTCTCTGGTGATGCGTGAATGTGAGTGTGAGAGGCGATGTAATGCTACGAGAATTCAGGCATTTATCATTTCAAGGAATTGACCAATAACTGAATCGACATGCCAGCTAATCCCTGTGCTCGCTCTTTGCTATTTTAGTGCCCCAGGGACATGTAAATTGTACACCAGTCAAACATGCATCTTGCGGCTTTGTGGGTACTTGTGCTCTTAGACTAAAAGACCAAGGCAACACTGTGTCCCTGATCTCCCAACTTGTGCTCACGTTGCACGGCTGAGTCCTGTCAGACACAAAGGTCCTGTTTCTTTGGGAGGAAGAGCATTTTAAAATATGACATGAGGAACAGCCAGAAGCAAATGTATTATGTTGTAGCTTCAGTTGTGTCTCGTCAAAAATCAGAAATCACCATAAGCTTCAAAGCTTTAAAAGTTTCTGAATTGACTCAGTTTGTTCTGCCTGTATATGTAGTGTAGAGGCTGTGAAACCTGACGTTTTCTGATAGCACACAGATATTTCCAAAAGCCTTGAAATTATTCCCAAAGTGTATTGTTTTTACTTTATCTCAAGAGTCACCATGTTCATAAATAAGAAAGTTACGGTTCGAGTCAATAGCCAACACACACAGGAACTGTGAGCATAAGTCATTGAGAAAACAATGACTGGGCTGGCTTTCTGCAGCTTGTGATTGCGGAAGGAAAGGAAGCAAGCAGAAAACCGCTAGCTCTCTATCATTCTTCTGGAGAAGACTTATTTGCTCGTTCTCACTTCCCTGCTTCATGTGCTCACACTGCTCAGCATAGGCATTGCGTCCAATTTAAAAAGAATGTCCGCAAATGAATTTTGTCTGCAAGAGATTCCTTCCCTCTTTTTTCCCTCCGCTCTTTTTCTAAGCACAAGATGAATCTCGGGGTAAGACTGATGAGGCACACGAAGAGCTAGAAGGGGTTTAGCTCTAATTGATATGCTGGTGGAGGAGGTAGATGCAGTCCTCTGTGCTGGCATTGAGAATTTGCATGGAAAATGGTGTGCACGTCTCTGCTTGTAGACAATTACTGCCTTTGTTCATTGAAGGTGGTGTAAGCATTTGACATTGTGATCACTGCATTAGTGCCTGTGGTACTCAGACAGCTCTGAAGTGATTAAAACCACAAAATGATAGAAACAACTTTTGGTGCGTTTAAGCACCTATTCAAGTTTGCACCATTTGAAATCAGTGAGTGACTGAAATAAATAGCCACTCCCATAAGACAGTCTTGTGTGGAATATGCAAGAAATACGGCATTGGTCTCTAGACAGTAATGTATCACAATAAATTAGGAAGAGTGCTTGCCTACTTTATTCTTCTGAAGTTAAAAAAGCTGACTCACTACTACAAGAAACCTAAAAGAAGGTTTGCTGTAGTACTCCTCCCAGAAAAAAAAATCTTATATTACAAACCAAGTCACATATGCCAAGAAGATTATCATGCACAAATAGAAAAGAAGCTAAATGAAGCTGTGTTAGGTTGCCAGTTTAGTACATGTACATTTCCACTTTATGTTGCAGGTAAACTAAGTTGTGAGCTGGTTTAACAGTTTCTGAAGGAACCTCGTGGAGTGTGTGTCAGAGCCACAAGCTCTAGTGTGGGGCTTTCCAGTTGCAAATAATATTTGTAGAGATGTTCTTTTGCAACAACATATGTGCATTGAAGCTTTGAGAAAATCTATAGTGATAGCATAGGTAATATTAATATTAATAGGTAGATGGACAGGACCACCAGAATATCCCTACCAGTTCACAACATGACCTTAATCAGAGATAGAACTAAAATGAAGGAATGCTTGAAATACCACAGTCTTTATGGAGCCCTTAGGAACAGCTGGGTATGTACGTGCACTCCCAGCTTTACAGATCCAGAGAGGATAGGACAGTCTTTAAAGGTGAGAAAATAGCTGTACAGTGAGTAAAACGTGCCGATACATGGTTGAAATCACAGGAACAAAAAGCAGAATATTGGGATTCCAAGCTCCCAGCTCCTTCCTTCTTACACCATCAGTACTTGTATGTGTTTGTGCTGCAGCCTCTGAACACCTGGTTTGACACTGTGTGGCTGTATGCATATAAAAGTGCTGAATGCTTTGTAAGTTTATAGGCAGACAGATAGCCATGTGTATACGTGGTCACACATAGCAAGATCAAATTGGGTACGAATGCATACCAGGAAAATGGGCACTGAAAAGTATAAACGGTAAGAGATTTGAGTCATCTAATTTAGATATCTGTACTAAGTGCTTAATGTAAGAGTACAGCGCCTGTAGGTTCTCAGTATGGTCAGTTGAGAGAGGTGAGCATGTCTAATGGTGAACTGAGATCGTATGTAGTAGGTCTCTTAAGGTGCTCAGACTTCTGGTGATGAGTGGCATGCACCTGACTCTGTGACTGGTTACTGTGCAAGTACCAAATATTGCATTAAGGGACAGCCTCAATTACAAAATTAATATCCTGAAATGATTCTACACCCAAAAAAAAAAGCGCAGACTTTAGAAAAAAAGAATATATGACATCAGGGAATAGGAAAACCTGCCATAAAGTACCAGTCATTCTCACTCAGTGGTTCCAATCTAAAAACTTACCAGCTTGTACATTTACTTTTGTACTAACCCTGCAATTTAAATTATTTGATTGCTACTACAGTACATTGTACATGAACCTGTCTTGATCCTAGATGATAAAAAAGATGCATATCACCTGTTTTTAGCTTTTGAAGACATCATTTCAGGTAATGAGATGGAACAAAACGTGTTACTATCATATTCATTACTCTTTTTTGATCACAACGTGAGCCCATTGAATCAATCCCAGCTAAAGAGAGAAAAGGAACAGGTGCTCGGTCCTGATTTTGAGTTCTTACACGTGGTTTTAAGTGAAGAGTAAAGCTAAGTGGAAGTTGTGCTGCTACATTCAAGGTCGAAGCTAGCTGTGAGGTCTGCACAAGTGTAAATTCTCTTCTAAATGAAATCACGTCATACCCAGAACTTCTTGCACTGACTCAGGCTGATAGGCAGTATCAGTACAGTGGTAACAGAAATACCTTCATACACTTAGATATACAAAACAGAGCACTGTTCCTGGTTCTTTTGAGATATTAATGTTGGTGGAAAACTAAGTGCTGTTTTTAAGGAGATGGCATTTTTCTGCACATGATGTAATGTGGAGAAGCATTTGCTAGTAGTTTATTTGAAATCATACTTCTCTTTCTGACATTGTTTGCTGTGAAGATTGTCACGATTTCTTAAAGTATTCAGGCGAAACAAATACTTAGAAGAGAAAGAAAAAGGTCTTTCTAAAATATTCATAATGACTTTTGAAGAGAGAAGACAGAAAAGATAGAACAAAAAGGCAAGATTTTTTTTTCTAAATTGAATGTTCTACTTGAGTTTCCCAAGAGACATCAGAAGCTCTTTAAAAGTATCAATTATAAAGTGTCAGTACAGTGAGTACTGTAGACAAGTTTTTATTCTCTGAGGCCATACAGCTGCTGTTATTTTTCAATCACTAATTTGTTTTTTTATTCTTATCTAGATGACCCTCGGGGCAAACATCAAAAAAAAATCCAAAGCAAAACCCAGAATTACCTTAATCTGTATGCTGTAGATGGACTGCGGACCCTCTGTATTGCAAAAAGAGTAAGTAAATGCAGACTCTTAGTTTGGTTTTAAGGAGGCTCTTGACAAAGATTACTGAAGGCATTTATTAATTTATTGTTCTTGATTCATAACTTCTTTTTCATTTTATTCAGTAAGGTATGAATGCCTCTGCATCACATTGACTGTGCCCTCACATACTCTTTTTAATAGGTTCTCAGCAAGGAAGAGTATGCCTGTTGGTTAAAAAGCCATTTAGAAGCAGAATCCTCTATTGAAAATCGTGAAGAACTTCTGTTTCAGTCAGCACTGCGGATAGAGAAGAATCTGCATCTGCTAGGTAATGAAATGAGAGCTGGACGTGAAATTGAAATGTGGTAAAAATTCTGAAAGCTTGGCTATGAAATCCATTCTTTCATTTAAATGGTTTCTGACAGTACAGAAATTGGCTTCTTTTGGACTTTGTCATGGCTGTCATGTGCAGCACCACAAAGGAATGGAATATAATTAACATAATAGACATACCCTGTCCTCCTTGCTCCTGCCATCATTTTATCACTAGTGGAATGAGTGGAGTAATACCATGGATGAATTTGACACTATGTCATAAATGGGAACTGCTGCTCTGAACAGGAGGAGGACTTGGCCCAACCTGTCTACAGAATTTCATTAGCTTAGTTCCACTTCAGCATGTCAGAGACTTCCATAACTCCAGGGGCACCACAGACACTCAGATAGCAAGGCTCATAAACTGCGTTTTTGAAAGGCATCAACTCTCGTATACATGATGCATGCGCGCTCAGGGCCTGTGTATTCTGTGTATTCTGCAGTGCTTCATAATGATGGAGTTAAAATCAGTGTACGTAAAATATATTCCAAGGACTAAGTCATACTCTTCCTGTGCTGAGCTGAGATACTGAAAGCACTGAGATTCTAAAATGTACATATATCCACTATTACTCCAAGCATCCAACTGCATTCTCTGGCAAAGAATCTGGGACAGCCGTAACACTGTTGGAGATAACAGCCTTCACTAATTGCCAACATGTCTGTCTCTGGGAGATGAGATTCACCTCACCCAACTTCTGATATATCTACTACACATCTCTAAGGCTCCCCATATAGCCAATGGAGAGACAAAAAAAAAAAAAAAGGAGTTGCGGTTCATTTGTTCTGTATTAGATACTCGCTTTAGGATTAGATGAATCACACCCTTGAAGTGTCTGTTTCTCTCCTCTGACTTAAAAGGGAGCATGAGGTGACTAATTCAGACCACATTAATCAGGAAGATCCCACCACAGTTGTGCCTGTTGGCTCTGGCTGCACTCTGGGAAAAAAAAAAGGTGAAATTAAACTGCCAGACAAATAAGTGAGCTCTAGCCAGAAGTAAACTACCCCTTCCCTGAGAACCTCATACTGTGCATTGTATCTTGCAATGATCAGTTATGGTTAGGCTGTGAGAGTAAAAAAGTGAGTCTGGAAAAGGAATACATTTTCCTTTGTACACGGTTTGGATAATAATAGCTTTCCCGACATTGCCCTAAGAATGTGTTTCTGCCTACTTGACTGGTGCTCAGACTTCAGGTGGACTTCTAAAATGTTTTTTTCAAGGAACAATCATCAGAATAATAAATAGCTGGGAAAAGTTTATTTTGTTTTTCCTGTTGTTCCAGGTAACTTGCATGTCTCTCACCTCCACAGTCCTCTAGTAGTGAGAGTTTAGATTTCCTCACATTGAAGCCTCTCTGGAACTCAGTGGAGCACTGCTGTATCAGCGGTGGCACTGCACTTGGTCCCGAGCGGCTTTTGCCAGAGTATTTGAAAATCTTGTCTCTGTCAATTGATTTATGAAAGCATAAAGAAAGATATCTGCTATATCTCAGTTGGCAACCAGTGTCCTTCTGCAAGAGCAATGAGCATCAACAAGGCAGGAAAAGGTTTATGTCTGCAGCCTCGTGTGCTGTTGCCAAGCTGCAGTTCTGCTGTCATTCCCCTTCAAAAGGGAGTGATCTCTAGTGACCCAGTCTCTTCTGGTTCAGGAAAGGCAGTTAAGACCCTTAAGAACTGAAATTATCTCCTAGAAGCTACAATTTCTTCTCTAGCAACATTCTGGAGAAATGGTGAAGATACAGAGCAGAGACACAATAGCAAAGACACATCAGCCTTGTGAACCTCTGAGACTAGAAGTGGCATCAGATTGCTTGTGAAGTTTTGAATTCTGGACTTGTTGACTGTTGATGCAGATGTTTACCCCGGCTACTTCCTACTCCTCTCAGTACCCCAGAAAGCTGCCCAAATCTTGCACCCATTGGTAGTTTAGCTTTTTCCAAATAAAAGTGACTGCTGCAGTTTTTTGAAAAATCCAAGCTTACAATTTGAGGTGAACCCTAAGTGTTTATTTAATATAGAATATTTTGCTTTTTCTATGTGCTTAGGTGCAACTGGCATTGAAGACCGTTTACAGGATGGTGTTCCAGAAACCATTGCAAACTTGCGTAAAGCTGGGTTGCAGATTTGGGTTCTTACCGGAGACAAGCAGGAAACAGCTGTTAATATTGCATATGCCTGCAAGCTACTAGATCATGATGAAGAAATCATTACTTTGAATGCTGAATCTCCAGTAAGCAGATCCAATACGCAAGTTTACTTGTGAACAAGCTTTGCTTTATTTTCAACTTGCACAATTAAAAATTTGATGGCTTTTTTTTTCCTTTCCCTCTTTTTTTTTTTTCTTCTTTTCCTGCTTCATCCATAATTTTCAGGTAGGACATGTCTTTGAATACTTTTCAGTGAATCATGCTTCTATGTCATAGTGTCATGTATCATAAACTTACTGAAGACGTGTAGCTGTGTGTAGTTGGCTCCACCGTGAATGAAAATATGCCATAGCAGCATAAATGCCTGCCTCTGGTATGCATTCTCAAAAACCCTAGTTTTGCATATTGGCACTAATGGATCTCCAAAAGCAACCTGTTATTAAACACTTGTCGAGGAAGAAAACAACTGACTACCTATTGAGAATTTGTGCTTTATGTTGCACCACTGAAATGTAGTATCTAGATAACTCAGTCATTCATGTTTTCTCAGGTGGCATTTTCTCTGGAGATAGAAGCAATACTTAAATTTCGATGCTTACACTGAGAGTCAGAAAACCACATCTACAGTAATGAGTTGCTTCCTAACAGACCTTTTCTAATTCTTCTGAATCACTGATCTTTCCTGTGCTCAACTTGTTGCAAGCAGACAGTCACAAAGAGTTTACTGATATGGTCTAACATACAAGGAACCAGACTGATAGTGCTATAGTCCTTTAATGGGGTGGTAAAATTGGACTTCAGATCAGCAGAGGAGAGGTAGGCCAGCAGTATCCAGCTCCAATTTCTTTCGAAAAGGAAGAAAAGATAACAGCATTTTCCATTCCTGAGTGTATCAACTGAACTGGTAAATTAATTTTCCATGATCTTTCTTTTTTGTCGTACTTTGCGGTAAGACCAATAGCGTTTCATTTTAAATGTTCATATATTCTCAATAACACCTTTTAGTTGAGCATGGCTAGGAGAGAGAATTCAGCTTAAATAACCTTTAATTGGCCTTTAGCAATGCGTAACTATTTGATCCGAGTTGTAGGTGTATACCTGGTGTTCATCGCCATACTTAACTTGGTACTGATACTGATTATATCATCTCTCAGCACTACTATTCTGAGAAGGAGCTAAAAGAAATTAGTTTACCATACAATACTGCATGTTAAACAGGAATTAGATTTTAAGCCTTTCAAGTCCTTATTGCTGTCATATATTCTGGAAGAATTAAATGTGTTTAGACCGAATAGAAAAGAAGATTGTTAGAAAATAAAACTTTAACAGTGCACCAAATGTAATATATTCTCCATATTCCTTATGCCTGAATACACCGCAAACATGTTCTTTTCTCTCAAGTATATTTATTTTGAATTTTTTTTCAGGAGACATGTGCTGTCTTGCTGGAACAGTGTCTGCAATGCGTAGAGTCTAAATTTTCAAACAACACAATAGACGAAGCTACTGGAAACATGACTGTTGGGTTCACCCCTCTCTATCCACCCTGTTCCTCTGTGCTTTCCAGCTTGGGCCTAGTGATTGATGGAAGGACTCTAGCTTATGCCCTGGAACCTACACTAGAAGATAAATTTCTAGCACTAGCCAAGCGATGCCGTTCAGTACTGTGTTGTCGCTCTACTCCACTCCAAAAGAGCATGGTAGTGAAACTAGTCAGAGACAAACTCAAAGCAATGACCTTGGCAATAGGTAAATATCTCAGTTTAAACTAGCCTTCCTTGCTGTATACTGTGTCTTGAGAATTTTGTTTTTTTAACTTGCCGTAAGACCCTTCGAGCTGCCGCACAACTCAAATAGCCTTCCAATTTTGTCTGAAAATGTGTCAGACAACTCTAACATATTTACTCTAACATATTTATTCAAAACCAAGATAGAACTCTGGAGTAGTATTTGAAATTTCTTCCTGTGGAAGCTAGGTAATCGGGACCCAGGTATGCTACGAGGTTTTGGCATGTCCGAACACAGCTGTGAAGAATTGAGTTAGCTGATGCTGTGCAGAACACTATTTTGCAATCATTGTATTACACAGAACAAAACTGTGCTCAGTGTGGTTTCATCCAATCATGTTTAAACTCAAGGTTCTGCATTTTTCATCACAAGTAGGCCATACAGCATAGAATATGAGTTGGCCTTCTCAGTATAGTGAATGGATTTACAATTGGCATTGTGCCAGTGCTTATACTTCTTCCCGGCTAATCGCTCAGTTGCTGAAGGGAAGATTTTGTCAGTCACCCTGTTTTAAATCTGGCAGCATCTTCCATGTTTCCATGATTTTTACATAAGAAATGTCAACCAGCTCTTCTTTCCCTATCTCAAGTTCAGGCTCATGTTGCATTAGAAGATATGATTGCAGCATATATTGTCACAAACACATTAGATTTCATCTACTTGACTTGGTTAGTCATAACAGCAACACATGTGGGTTGGACCTACCCATGAGAAACCTTAAGTACATACAATAATTGCCAGACTCCTGTGACATCCTCATCACCAAATGTGTGCTGATTATAATGATCCTCATGCTCCTTATATTATATCTAGCTCAAATACGCCTTCCTCATACTGAATTTATATCTTTGGCTGACTGTGGACATAATCATTTGCATATGTTGTCAAAAACGTCTGGCTGCTTAACGTGTATTATCCAGAATGCTTAAAAACACTAGTGGAGACCGGGCAGCTTGTGTTTTCATTCTTTCTGAGCATCTTGAGCCCGCGAGTTGAACTCAAGCTCCTGCTCTGGCTTAAAAGCCTTGCTGTATACAATCCTCCCTTTTAACCCACATAAGCTAACTTGGGGTTGTTTGTGTTGCACAGTCACAAAGACACCAGGTTTGTCAGCTGAGCAGATACAACTCTTACGTGTGCCAACAGCAGGGAAATTGGAGTGAGATGTGAATGTACACCTCAGCCACTGAAGTTTAAAAACAACTGTGTTGTCATCACAGAATCGTAGGGGTTGGAAGGGACCTCATCTTCGTAGCCCTGCGCTGGACTGTCTCCAGCAGTTGCCTTTCTCTCTTGAACTGGGGAGCCCAGAACTGGACACAGCACTCCGGATGTGGCCTCACCAGGGCAGAGCAGAGGGGGAGGATCACCTCCCTCGACCTGCTGGCCATACTCTTCTTAATGCACTCTAGGATGCCATTGGCCTTCCTGGCCGCAAGGGCACACTGCTGGCTCATGGTGAGCCTGTTGTCCACCAGCACTCCCAGGTCCTTCTCTGCAGAGCTGCTCTCCAGCAGGTCAACCTCCAACCTGTACGGGTGCATGGGGTTGTTCCTCCCCAGGTGCGGGACCCTACATGCCTGTGTTGAATTTCATCAGGTTCCTCTCCGCCAAGGTCTCCAGCCTGTCTGGGTCATGCTGAATGGCATCACAGCCTTCTGATGTGTCAGCTACTCCTCCCAGCTTTGTACCATCAGCAGAGCTCTGCCATTCAGCCAGTTCTCAGTCCAGCTCACTGTCCACTCATCTAACCCACACTTCCTAAGCTATGAGGGTGTTGTGGGAGATAGTGTCAAAAGCCTTGCTGAAGTCGAGGTAGACAACATCCACTGCTCTCCCCTCATCTACCCAGCCAGTCATGCCATCATAGAAGGCTATCAGATTGGTCAAGCAGGATTTCCCCTTGCTGAAACCATGTTGACTACTCCTCCTAGCCTTCTTTGCCTCCACATCAGCTAATACAGTTTCATTTTCCACTAGCACACTGGCTGTAAATTTAAGAGGTTGAGAAGTAGATACATGTCCCATTCTGGTATCTTTTCTATGGCATCTATCACTTGTGGTATCATGATTGGAAGAAGAGCAAAGGATGGTGACTGTGCAACCATTGCAGTTAAATCTACGTGTGATGGGTGTATTAAGCATCTCGGACTGGCCAATCCAAGTGAAGAATTCATCTGCATTTCATTCTTAGTCACACCTGATTTCAGGCAAATAGTTAATCAGGAAGCAGAAGTATTGGGAAGCTCATTCTCAGCCTTCCACTATGTTAGTATTTGTGCAGTTCAGGCTTGATACTTGAATTTTAGGTCTTACTAAAAAGACAGGTATTTGTTTTATTTTTACGTTTCCATGATTAAAAAAGTCTACAAAGATCAGAATGTCTTGGCAGCTTTGCCAAGATTTGACCCTTATATTCCAAAGATGGATCCTTTCCTACCCCACATCTCCCTTACTATACCCACCCAACATTCAGTACACACCTCCCACACTGTACTCAGCCAACACTCAATAACAACTGGTTTTCCTTTGCTTTGCTGCTGCTAACTGTTCCTGGTCTACTAGTGACAACAAAACTATATCTTGTCATCTTTAGGTGATGGTGCTAATGACGTCAGCATGATCCAAGTGGCAGATGTTGGCGTGGGGATCTCTGGTCAAGAAGGCATGCAGGTAACTTAACGTTCCTCAATCACTGAAAAGCACTTCCATGAGAGGGTGAAATAGGCACTCCCCATATGTCAGCTTGACAAAGCTGCCTTTGGATAGCCAGGACAAATAAAGGAGAAGCGGTAAGTTGTGCTCAGGAGTGACAGTTGCGCGTCATAAGGATGCTTTCAGCCTGAATTTGATCTTGTGTTTGTTCTCAGATCTGTGGTGAGTTTAAACATGCTACCTTCTCGGAAAAGTCAACTTATAAGATCCCTCTAAGCAATATGTTTTAAGAAATCATTTATTAAATACTAGTTTAAAGGAGGAAAAAAGCTCAGCTCCACATTATTTAGGAAATAATGGTTCATCTTATTCTGGCTTTTATTCTCCTTTCTCGTGTATTGCTTGGGTATGCTTCTCCTGTGGAGTAGCTGCACAAGCCCATCCAGCTGATGCAGCTTATTTGCATGGTGTGGTGGTGACCTGTAGCCCAGCCACCCACACATCTCGCTCAGCCTATTCAAACATCAGAACAGTGAAGAAAGAGAAAATTGTAGCCCTTTGCAGAACCACTGCTCCCTAAACACTGTTCCAAGTCTTGGGTTTCTCCCCATTTCCTGCCACAGGGAACAGCAAGATAAGGGGACTTGCCCTGTAGTCTTTTGGATGCTTCAGCCTGTGATTACTGTATTTACCACTGTCTAAGAGGTACTTCTCCCATCCCCAGAGGAGAGGACGTATATGTACAGCATGTATTACCTACTGTATTCCCTAGCACCTCTGCCTCCTCTGCTGCTGGTGCAGTTCAGTTGCCTTGTTAGCGCCAGACATGGCAGTAAAACACTGAGAATAAGGAAGATAGATACCTCATTTCCACAACCTACCTTGTATTTGGGCTGGGTGCAGACTGATTACATGAGAAAATAAAGTAGCTGAGTACATGACAAAGAGCTCTTCAGAGAAGATTGGAAGTGTTTCCATCCTGACGACATGAGCAGATGAGCATGCTCCTTAACTTAGCTACTGGTGGGTGGGTCTCTGACCCACATTACATTTCTTGCAACATTGGCTGGGTGTTTTGCTCGAAAGGGAATAAAGGCCTCCTTCACACAGTTCACAAGTTGGCTATCAGATTTTATTCCATGGGATTTCATGAATGCTGTGATTTAATTGAGTCAACACACAAATTTGTGGCACAAAAATTTAACTGAGCTGTGAACCTGAGTGTCAATTTTGTGCCTTTTCTGACATGCAGATCACCAGAAGCTGGGACAGTACTCTGGAGAAAAGTCCGTAGATATTTTTCTTATTTATTCATAGACTCTTCGGAAGGCATCCTCTCTTGGCAATTGTTGGAGGCTGGATACTAGGGAAGATGGGCTTCAGCCTGACCTGGCAGAGCTATTACACTTCTTTTCCTTCTTGTAATCATCCAGTGCGTTCAGTAAAAGTAATCTCCAGGGTAAATGGATGTCCATCAGTGCTCTTCAAGCAAACAGATTTCAGGCCTGCAATCCATTAAAAATTTTTCTCCAAACGTGTTAGCAGCCGTAAATTAGACTGGAAAGAAGCTACCACAAAAATATTCAGATACTCATTCTGCATATGGCATCCTAGCAATAGACCCTATGAGTCTGACTTCGGTGGCCAGAGAGGGTAGGAGAAAAGGAAGTGTTAGATTAAGCTGGTACCGAGTGTACTTGTTGTTCCACAGCCTTCACTAGGCTCTGAGAGCTTTGCGTAACTTCTGCAGCATCACTCTGCAGGCAGTCCAGGCTCCAGAAAGCCCAGAATACACTGATTTTGTGGGGTCCCCTCCAAGCCTATCAGTCTAAAAAAGTCTGCCCCAAACTCCTATCATCTCTTACGAACTTATCATCTCCTATCATCTATAATATCATGTATTAATTCAGATCACTTTTTTCCCTAATGCAGACATACAGTGCTCGTAGCATTTTATTTTATTTTCAGTTGAGCTCATACACTTACAGTACCTAGTCCTCAAATGTCCCTGGCTTTTGTGATGTATTCAAATCTGGAAGTTATTTGCTCATTAACCCATTAAACTACCTGTTTTTTTCTAACTGAAAGTTCAACAGAGTGGAAAATGTTTGTAGATCCCTTCCTTTACTGCAAGGTCCTAAGGAAACACGCAGGCCTCTACTATAAACAACTGTCAGAATGTTACACATGCAGGTACTCAGAAGACATTGAGCATTTAGATGTCTAGAACAGCAATACTTTCTGATTTATTTTCTTTCCACGTTTTATGGAAGCATGTGGAGCATGAATCACTGTTTCCTGTAAAAAAGCTGGAAGAAAAAATAAAAATGTGAAAAGCCAGGGAATGTTTTGAGACAAAATAAACATGCAAGTGTAATTGGATAACGCTGTATTGCTCAGTGTGTGCCTCACTGTAACCAAAATGGGAAAAAAAGAAAAAAAACTCCCACACTTCTCACAATGGGTTGTGAAGTACTATCTTAGAAGCACAGATGAAAAGAAGCTAGCGGGTTTTTTTAACATTGGAATAGGCTGAGATGGGGTGGAGGACAAGGAAGCATATACAGCACAGCTCTGTTCTCCTCAGACTGCAAGGTAGCTGTTTGGATGCAAGACAAATCACACTGTTCTGTGCACGAAGGTTGTAACAAGTGTATCTCAGTACCTGAGAAATCCCAGTATGTGTCAACATATTAAAAAATGTCCCAGTGATTATATGCATCTGCTACTTAAATTACAGTGCATTATTACACCTTTTCTTGCATTCTGTTGTAGAGTTTATTTTAATAGCTTCTACAAGCACTTAGTTGGGAAAACTGAGCGCTTTTCACGATTTACCAAGAAAAGAAATTTGGAAAAATTAAAAGATGTCTCTCATTTAAAACTACAGCCAAAATATTCCCTACAGAGTGTGAGGAAGACATTGCTCTGCTGGAGGTTTTCACCTTTCCTCATGTTTTTGCTGAACTGTGAGAAGAAATGTGATACCAAAATAGAAAATGAAATGTAAAATAATATGAAATTAAATCTTAGTGTGATCCTAGGGTTATGGAAGATCGTGAAACAACTGTGATTACATTGTCATTTATAAGAAGGTCTCATCTAGATGTACAGTACCCTAAATTTTAGTCAGAAGTAGAGAGAAACCGGGTGATTCATTTTGTCAATGTGATTTGGCACTCTATGCAGTCTCAGAGGAGTCTCATCTAGTGTGATATTTTTTCATAGATAGTTTTAGAAAACATGTGATTTTAAAAATCCCTCAAAATATTGATATCTCAGGACAGCCAAGTAAACTTTATAAGTCAGGATGGCAAATGTTAATTAAAACTAATATTTTTATTGTTTTGTCTTTTAAAGTCCAGTAATTATGATGCAACCACTTAATTGTACTTTTCTTATTTTATTCTCTGGAAATTCATTTTGCCCTGTAAGTACTCTGTAGTTCTTACAGAGAAGGATGTTACAGCCACCAAGATGTTCACACATGGGCCCTGAGTCTTCATCCTCAGGCAGCTGCAACTGCCAGCCATTCTCCCACTCTCTCTCACTTTTTGCTGCTGTTTGTCACCATCTGGAACATAGGCTGTAATCTCCTGTGGCCTTGCATGTTCTGCCAAGCCACCAGGATTGCTCACGGTTATTCCAAATCTGTGCAGCAATAACTGCATTTCAGATGGACTGTAATGGATTTCCTTCTTCATCTGTACAATTTCCATTGACTACGAGTTATAGAAGGTTATCAGATTCACTGTTGGTGTTGAAAGTGACGCTTTAGAGTAACGATTCCAACTTTTCTTTCATTAAAAGGCAGTGATGGCAAGCGACTTTGCAATCCCAAGGTTCCGGCATTTGGAGAAGCTCTTGCTTGTTCATGGCCACTGGTGTTATTCCCGACTCGCCAACATGGTGCTGTATTTCTTCTACAAAAATGCAGTAAGTGTTTGACTTGGCAGCTTTATGGCACCACATGTTTCCAGGGTTTATTTTGTGCTAAGTGAGCATTAGGTCAGCCTTCAAATGGTTTATAAATAAGCTGCAAAGAAATTTGCCGAGTTGAAAGACAGCTGGCTGCCATTTGCAGAAATAGAGGACTCACTCCATAACAGCTACAGTGTGCTGCTGAATGTGCAAATTAGGTAACAGAAATAACAAGCACTGCTTAAGAAAAGTTTCTTTATAGAGCAGTTTTGCAAAATTTAGCTGGCTAGACACAGGAGTCTGTAATGCCAAAGCCATCCAGCAAGGTCCAAAGTAGCAGTTGAATGTGTTTTGTATTCCTGGCCCTACCTCGTTGTTGCTTGTGAATCACTGTACATCTTCCCTAGTGACTTGAGATGATTTGAGTCCTCTCTGTGTCTCAGATGCAGAGATTGGGAAGATTTTTTCTTGATTTATCTTACTCCCAACTAACCAAAAGGGTTCATTAGAAAGGAAGCACACCATGGTAAAGAACAGACTACGAGTCTGCGTTTCCTCCCTGGTGTATGAAACAGGAGGTAGGCCAGTACTGGGCACTGAGCCAGTAGCAGCTCAACTCCTTGGCCCTAACAAAGGCCCTTTGCATTGATCTTGGAGTACAAAGATGATTGATTGAAAACTGCCTAACAAGACAACCAAGAATTCCATCAGCTCTGTGGGACTCGCTGGCAGGCACGCAGATCTGCTCGCTTGTGACACCTACAAATCACCTTGGGAGCAAAGCATACGAAGAAGCAGGGAAAAGAGGAGAGCCAGAGCTCTCAGACCTCTGCTCCAGAGGGCGATATATGAACTGTGAGTGGAAGGCTGGATTTTATCCTCAATATCAGAAAACAACTAGCTCTCAATTTTATGAAAGTTGCTTTCCAGATTTAATCTAATCCTCAATTTTTTTTAATCAGTGAAAACTTTTAAATGCAAATTCCGCTTGGTCTGACTAGTCCCTGTCTGATGTCAGTCTGAAGGTAGGTTATGTTACTAGAAGACCATCATTTGCTCAACATTTTGAATTTCATAGGAATACCTGAGGGAGCTAAAGAATTGATAAAGTGTCTTTGTATTAACACAAGCATGTTAAAATACCTTCTGTGGTCTGATCGGAAACTGTATGCAACACCCATCCAGACACAAAAGAAAGAAGGGACTTGGATGGTCCAAACTGCTGCCTTAGTCTGAAATAGCAAGCATATTTAAATAATGCTGCACTGAGTAGAGAGCCACCTGTTGAAGCACAACAGCGAAATATGTGTCGGTGTTCAAATGCCTGAGTTTTATGGCTTGATCCTGAATGATGCTGAACATCTGTACTCCCACCCCCAGTGCTGTATGTTTCCAAGATACCCTTTTGCTTGACAGTTATCAAATCTGAACTTCCAAAAGTGTATGCAGAGCCATCTTACATTAAAATTTAAAAACAAAAAAGGCAATACACATAAGACATTCCAGCAATCAGCAACCAGAGATGTTGTTTATACATCTACATTTTTGTTCAGTTCGTGTAAAATCTTCCGTTTCCTTTGGTACACCTTCCCTTGATTACAAGTATTATTTCTCATGCCATTTTTAGTAAGACATTTTCAGAAGCTGCCGCCTCAAGGCTAGAATATAACTGAAGAATATCTCTCTGTGTTGGCTCTGCTTTGGCAGCCTTGAGAGCTTTCTGAGCGATACTTGTTGCTACTGACTCTAAAACTGTAGTGGGGTATCCAGCATATAGACATGAGTATGTCTGACACAGTGCCTGCCCTTAAGGAAACAGTATTCAAAAACGAAAGATGTGAGCACCTGATCCTTTTGCAAGGAGGCTATTCTGGATTATTCTCTGCAAACAGTCAAGATAGCTACACTGCAAATGTTCTGCAAGTTTTCTGTTTTTTCAAGTGTTTTTTTCCCCATTTGCTCATATTACAAATTTTTCCATTCTCACTAGAACCTAGCTAACTCGAAGTTTAAACTCCAAATTGCTGCAAAAGCCATTTGGAAAGTCAGACGACTTATCCAAGAAGATGTTTGGCTTGGTGGAGATAATAAAAATACAAGTAAAATATAAACTAAAACATAGCATAACTGGAAGTATCTGAGCTTGATGAAAAAGAATTTCATGCAAACAAAATTCTACCTGCACAAGCATGCATGGGTTCTTCCCCCTTATATATTATCTCTACAAGACAGCACTGGACATTTTTTGACATACACTTCATTCACTGAGAAATTCTGTCTGGGGCTACATTCATAAAACAGTCTCGTCTGGGGGGAAAAACGGAAACCTTGTTTATTTAAAGTCTAATTCATTTTTTATGTCAATTTGTTTTGACTTTTTCAGGGGGGTGGTGCACAGAAGCAAGAGGGAACATTATATTTGAAATTAATTAAACACTTGTTTAATCCAAAATAAAATTTCAGGGGAAAAAAATCTGATTTAAGCTTGGTTACTGAAATGCCATTTATTTATGCAGCTTTCTTTGACAGCACTGCTAAGACCCATACTAGAGGTGGTAGGAAAATTTTCAGCTGAATGTATTTTCATCTAACTACCCATTTTTGTCAGAGTCAAACGGTTTCCAAGAAAGGTTAATTTTAGCAAGGCTCTAGAGAGTAAGAATTCTTGGGTTCAGGATTAGCTGGATTTTGTTTATATTTCAAACAAGTGAGAGAAGAGTATCTAAATCCACATATTTGTTGCAATTCCATTTTAAGAGAAGGCTCAGGAAGTTTTGTTGGATTTTTGGGTGTAGAAAGGAAATAAATCTCAAACTCTGTTCAATTTTGAAATGAAATTGCTGTCTCCCAGCCAACTGTACTGAAGAGTGTAGGCTCTGGTAACTCAGTCTTCTTTTGGCCAAAGGAACATATTTTTCCTAAAATGTATTTACAGAAACATTTCTAGAGGTGATCCTTAAAAAAATGCTACCATTTATCTTTTCATAGGTTATAGCATGGGCTCACAAACAGTGAGAGGTATGTTGCTGGTGATACACAAGCCACTTGAATGTAGTACAGAAACATTGCCTGAACATATATGTACAATATATCTATATATATACACACGTATACACATTTACGTACAGCAAGACTGACCCTCATATTCTGCGGCAATTCCCCTTCGCAAGATAGGCTTACAGTCCTTACAGCAGTTTTCACTGATTAAGCAGACCGTAGCTTTTTTTTTTTCTCCTACACTTAAATTTCAACCACATTTTGGCATACAGAACAGATCTATATTTTCCTCTGTATATTTAAAAATTATGAAGGGTTAATGTAATGTACTCCACCAGGCTGAAAGCTTTTGAGAACAGAATACAAAAAGAAGAGGAAGTGGAAGGAGAGGTCATATCATTTCCCTTCTTCATGGTTAAAATGGGGAAAACCCTCGAGGGACACTTGCCAAGGTTTTTCTGGTTGCCTTCTGTTTAGTGTTAATCGCTTTGCAAAGAAAAATAAAAATTGCAGTTTTAGGAAGTCCAAGCCTGGGAATTTATTTCCTTCCCTGGGAAGCTGCTCGTCTTTTTCTAGGCCTGAAATCCCCCCTCACAGGTGAGGTCGGCCCCTCTCCTGAACCCTAAAAACCTCTGGATTCTCCATGCTGCAGAGATTGTAGAAGAAACAAGCAGTGTGATTTATCCCTTTTTGGGTGGTTCCAACCCAGCTACATGCACAATCCCAGTGCAGCTGTGTATGCAGCTGATTTCTTGAAGCAGCTGAAGACTAAGGGAGAGCGAGGAGTCTTTACAGCACTGCTAATTTGCTGAATTTCAAAGCACAGATGTAGAATAGTTAAGACAACTTTGCTGGACCTTACATTTCACCTCCCTCGCTGCTGCTAGTCTCATGTTGATCTTGCAAAAAAGCTTTGCGTTTACCTATTGTAGAGCAGCTGAGCCTCCCAAAACATCTCGAGCCAGCAGAGGATATTGTTACAGAAATGTTTGTTCTTTCAGTAGTAATGTAAGTAAGTGCTATGAGGTCAGTACTCGTATACCTAGAGGTCAGTGATGGCTGGGAGAGCTTTTTACAGTTAGTTAAATTGCACCTCAGAGTTTCACTTGAACTGAAAATGAATTCTGTGCGAAGCCAGCCCTGACACCTGGGATCTGAGGTTCCAGCAGCACAAAGACTTGCAGGTGTGTCAAATGTCTGTAGCTTAGCGAAGTGGTCCAGGCATCAGGAGCAGCGAGTTAAAGAGTAGGCATCCTTAGAAGGATTGCTCACGTGTTCAGCGTTCATAGACAAGTCCTTGCAGAACTGGACTCGGAATAGTTTCAGGACACAATGGGATGATGACCCTGATTATCTTGTCATATTTACAGCATTGCTTGTTCTGTTTCAGATGTTTGTGGCCCTTCTCTTCTGGTACCAGTTCTACTGCGGGTTCTCTGGCTCGTCGATGGTTGATCAGTGGTATCTCATCTTCTTTAATTTGCTCTTCTCTTCTCTTCCACAACTGATTACCGGTGTGCTGGATAAGGACGTGCCAGCTGAAGTGTTAATTGCTGTACCTCAACTTTATAAAAGTGGCCAGAATATGGAGGTAAAAATGTATTCCTTTTTGTGTTTTTTTTCCTAGACTTCTTCAGTTTCAGCCAAAAACCAGCCTGCTCCCAAAGGGTAGATGACTGATAAAAACAGTCTGAGAAGTGACTATTATTATTTCATTATATTTCTGGTCTAATTTGAAGTATTTAAATGCCAAAAGTACATTTAAAACAAACAAACAGGCTGTATTTTGAAATACGTAACAGGAAAGAAGGCTGGATGTTTTAAGTCAGCTTAAGCTGAACGCTTTCTTCATGGTCAGGCTCAGAAATAACCACAAAAGTAAAGCAGGTTATACCTTGTAGGCTGGCACAGACTGCAAGAATAACCTCACAGTACTTACTCAAAACTTCAGTCCTCAGCCCTTTACAAACAGTCAGAAGGGAAAGATGGCTTTAGGAGTAAGCATGGAGGTCGATAGTCTTAGATGCTGAGGGAGGTAGTCACCAGCAGATGACACATTGAGCTGAAATGTCTATTGAAAACACCTTGTCCCCATCGGCTTGAACTGTACAATGAAAACAGAAGGAACTGCAGGAGGGATTTGAGCCAAACCATTTCTGGTAATTACAGCTACAGTGTACTGTGGGAAAATCTTTCTGCTTGGCAAAACTATCCATATTGAGACATTGCTTACAAGGCGAAAGCCTTTCTTAAAAGTATCTGATACTGTGCCCTCTGAGAGGAGACAGTGAGTGTCTTTTGCCTCTAGCTGTACACTGGCATTTGGTACCCTACACATCTAGTGACTAGATTGCTAGACATTATCATGGAAAGATGAAAGGAGAATTTTAGTGTAACTTACATTTAGTACTTTAGTCCAAATTCTCTCTTTTTCACCCAGCTGTTGTTTTCCGTTTTCTACACTTCTTCTGTTCCAGTGCATTGCACTTTGAAGATCTGTAACATTAATAACCTTCCTTTCTTGCACATTTTTAAGGTGAAAGAAATCTTGTAATGGCTGTAGCTTTTTGGGAAGTTGTGTCTTGCTGTCTTCAGCTGGCAAACTGAGAGAAGTCTCCCAGGTTCACAGTGCAATTATTTCTCATAGGCAAGCCCGGGGGGCATTCGAAGTTCGTTTGAAATCTAGCGAGCATTTTCTCTGAATAGTTACCTGAAAAGGCATTTTTAAAACTTGCCAAAAATCCTGCTTCAGGTAGGATCTCATTCAAAAAGATATCACCCATTCAAAGCCTGCAGAACTATAGAATAACTTAGGTTGGAAGGGACCTCTGGAGGCCATCTGAGCGAGCCCCCTGCTCAAAACAGCTTCAAAGCTAGGTAAGGTTGCTCGGGTCCTTATCTGCTCCAGTTTTGAATGTCTCCAAGAATGGAGATTCCGCAGTCCCTCTGAGCAGCCTGTTCCAGTGCTTAACCACATGTTATTTCAGTAGGGTGAAGAATACCTGAATTGTTTCTAAGCATCTCTCAATCTCATTTTTAGGCTGCAATTATATTCTCTATAGAGGTAAAGAGCCCTGATGAGCTCGGTGGTTGGAGATGTAGCCTATATCCCCAAATTAAATAAATAAATATTTTCTCATTTACAAACTATTTTTTGTTATATCCAGGTCTTTTATATGACCATCCATACCCTTGCAATTGTGTATTTCTTTAAAGCAAAATGCTAGTTTAATATTGTTTCTTAGCGAGCTGTTTTGTGCCCAGACACACAGGTGTGTGTGTGTATGTTTGTCTATGTATTTATAACATAGCATACATTGCTGCATTGCTTGCTGAAGGTCATTGTTGTGGCTCTTCTTGTCTATGTGTGTGTTTTCTGTTTTCTCTCTTGTGAATAAATACTCTGTGCTTGTATGCACATAATGCAAAAAGCATTTACTCATGTGCTTGCACCTCAGAGAGCTCCTCCTCAAATCAGTGGTCTAACTTCAGTGCATAAAGTTGAGCAGCTTCATAAATGTTTTCTGGCCTGAGTGTCAGATTCAAATTGCACCCTCTGCCAGGGGAAAAATAAAAAAGCAGAAGAATGTCCTCCCAGAACAGAGAGACTTACAGGTGAATTCTTCGTACTTCATCCCCAAGGGTATCTAACTGATCGGCAAAGTTGTGAAGCTGTTTGTTTGCACAAGCACAAGCCCTTAAAAGTACCCCTTGAATATCCCCCTCAGAATACCTATCCCAGCAAACAGCATTTTCATTAGGCTCTGATTTTCTTAACTTTCTTTTTTGCACCACAGGAGTACCAACCACACATGTTTTGGATGAACATGATTGATGCTATGTACCAAAGCCTGGTTTGCTTCTTCATCCCCTATTTTGTAAGTGTTTGCTTTAAGCCACTCTATTTCAAGCATTTCGAGGAGAACTGGCAACACAGCTTGGGCTGAATTCTGTCTCCTTCTTTACAGACTTACTATGATTCGGAGGTGGATATCTTCTCCTGGGGAACTCCCATCACCACAATAGCTCTTTTTACCATCATACTACACCTGGCTATCGAAACCAAAACTTGGGTAAGGTGCCCAAAGTCTACATAGAAACTTACTGGCATATACGTAATTCTTAGTGTCGTTCTTCAAAAACAGGAGATGGTTGTTTCATTCCCTCAGCACATTCTATTTTTAGCAAGCATTTTAAGCAAACATGAAAAAGGTTTTAAACTGTGATCTGCAAACAGCTTTGTAGCGCTGTATCTATAATAAGAGTTTTTGAAAATACAAGGCACTCTGCTGTGCATGGATTTGGTTTCAGAAATTAAGAAGTATTAATTCAGAATGACAGCAAATTTCTCAGAATATAAAGAATCATTATTCTTTTGTTGTTTTTTTGTTCTAGACTTTTCTCCACTGGTCATCTTGCATCTTCAGTATCCTTTTATTTTTCTTTGTGGCTTTGGTTTACAATGCTTCCTGCCCAGTATGCCATCCTCCATCCAATCCCTACTGGACTATGGAAAGGCTGATGGGAGACCCTATGTTCTATTTCACTTGCATTATATCACCAGTTGTTGCATTGCTGCCCAGGTATTGTATCTTGTCTCATATCTTTTCTCACATATGAAAGCACTTTATGCATATGGGTGAGAGGGCAAGAAACATTTCTTTTTCCACTCCTCCTCTTTCTTTTTGCCTTAACAGACGAGTCAATTTTTTTCAGCAGCTGATTGTATGAAGTCAGGTTGTCTAACCTCTTCTCTGCTCCTGACCACAGCTCCTGGCCATAGACCACGGGAGTGGGATCATTGTAGACTGTTGGTCGAACCTCCTGGCCATGCAGAGATTTGCTACCCCGTGATGCTTCCAGATTCGGCCCATCCTCCCATAACGTGCACAGGATAGAAATTCTGTTATAGTGTGTTGTGGACTTACTTGCCTGCTTATGGATGTAGGAGGCCAGCTCTGCAGACTGATCCCCATTGCCTTTGATTCCTCATCAGGAAAGATGAAAGACTGTGTGTAATCACAAGGTGGATCACTGGCTAAAGGCGTAGATTTATTACGCTGCTTGTTATTAATCAAAAGATTAGCACAGCATTCAGAGCTTTTCATCTGCAAGCTTTCTTGTGTCAAACATAAGACAGACACATAAAACTTATTTTTCTGTGTTGTACTTTTGTCTTGGATATTTTCTCTTAATATTATCTTGGGTACTTTCTTCTTTCAGTTCATTTCATGTGCACATTCTCCTCTTGCAGATTTCTATACAGAACGCTTCAGGGAACACTATTCCCAACCCAGCTTCAGCTTGGACGCCAGTTGAGTAAACTATCCCCAGAGATTCGCACCCAGCTTTTGACCAAGTTGAATGTAAAGGAAACAGTACATCAGACACAACGCTTTGCAGACAGCTTCTCACCAAGCCTTGGCTCAAATGCTAGCGATTGTTACAAGACTTTTAACCAAAGCACACCTTTGCCAACATCTCCTCGAACAAGTGAGTCGCTTTTCAAAGAGCACACAAAGGCAGAACATACAACAGATCAGACTGTGGCTGCCTCTCCCCAGGGTGCGGCGTTGTATGGGGAAAACAAACTCTCCTCATCAGCAAGCAGCCTGGAAAGGTCCATGGGATTTCATGAAGTTAGACATGGCACTTCAGAGATGGAGTCGTTGCCCGCGGGAGCAACATTCCCATGGAGCTCAGCAGTCGACCAAGGAGACTTCAGTTTGTTGAAGTGGATCACATCGACTCCGCTGTTCAGTCGCGTTGGGACTGTTTTACAGGTGTCATCAAGCAGTTTACAAAATGAAACACAGGACAGTATGGGTGTGCTTGGCTCTTCTTTGCATGTGGACTTCAAAGGCTTAAAAGAACGGAGCTCAAATAACTTAGAGGACAAAATGAAAGGGACCCCAGCTGATCATTGCAAAAGTGACAATTCCGAGACGACCTTTTTATGACATGGGCCTTAAATATATTTATATATTTTCTATTTGCACACATTTATGGTGAGATTACTCTATTTGTTTCCAAAGATGAAAACAGAAAATCAAAGGTACAGAATGATTATTTAAGAATGTTTAAATACAGTATATTGAAATAAGAGCTTTAAATATAAAAAGAAACACTTGAAAGTTCCATTTATACGGTTTTATTTTTTCATCTCATTTTGTAAGGAAATGCTGCCTTTTTATTTTTCAGATGCTTCTCTTTTATTCTGACACATACTGTAAAAGCGAAGGACCTATCTACCATATTCAAAAGGATTAGATTCAGCAACAATTATTGATATCATTATATGCCATTCAGTAATCAAGGAGGAAAAACCGCGATAATAGATAGGCACTGTATTCCATCCATCATCTGCTTGCCAGGGTGTTTTGTCACGGGAGCAAACCTATCGACAATCGAGTTATTATACACCTCTTTGTAAATGTTAACAGTATCTTACCACCACATTAATAATACTGGTATTTTATAAGTGACACCGTATTTTGATATTGCAACCATAGCGTTTTATGTGTCATGATAAAACAATAAATAAATGACCATCCATATTGCAAAGTGACTTCCCAGCCTGGCATTAATAGTAATTCAGCCCTTCACTTGGAGTAGCTGGCATCTGGCCGGTCATGGTCTTCATATCAGGCTGTTCGACTTCTGAAGAAAAGCTGCTGCTTGTTTGTGAGGAACGATTTGGTGGCAAAGAGCTGGTGCATTGTGTCCGCTGTAGAGGTTGACCAGGGAAGGTCTGTGATCTGTGCTGGAGCACTACCACGTGGCTGGTGTTGCTGAAGAAGTCAGTCCTGCTTGCTAGCGGATGTGGAGTTTTGTCAGGCACCTTCAGTGTTGTTTCAGCGAGGTTAAATCAAGTCCTTGGTGATCAGGACGGGGCACGACCAGCCGCGAGGGTGCAGTGCTGTGCAGAGGTACTTGAGCCTCGTCTAAGCCAGGCTAGCTCCGGTCCGGAGAGTAGGGAGCTGCACTGCTTTCCAAGGTTGTGCCTGAGCCGACCTCATGTGCTTGTACATCACAAACTGCCACTGGTACACAGGTGTGCAGCTGCGCTGTGCCGGCCTGATGCATCCTAGGGGGGTTTAGCCTCGGAGGGCTGCTTGGTTCTTTCATACCTAGTCACCATGAGCATGTATGAACTAGCCGCTGCCCTTCTTCGTTTCCTCATTGTGGGTGTTGAGATGGCCTTTGCCTTGCTTGCCATCAGTTGTGTAAGGCCAGAACTTGTTCGTGCGGCGCTCTGTGCCGGGTAACCTGGCTCCCGCATGGATTCCCTCAGCCCGTTAGGCTACAGTGTCTGCTATGTGTCACTTGCTAATCTGCTCAGGATCTTTTTTTTTCGAAGATTTATACACTGGCCTCTTCCCCAGCGGCAGAATTGGTAATATGAAACTGTAAAATGCCAATGAAAGGAAGAGACGTAAGCAACCTAAATAAGGGTTGTCAGCCTGTAAATACGTTACCCTCGTGAAATGTGACACATCCACATGTAGCTAAACTACGTTTTGGGATTAGAATTGGCTAGGGACAGGGCAAAGACACTAAGGGACTCGGGATTTTCAGTCTGCTGTGAACAGCATTAAACGTGCGATTGATTAAAAAAAAATGCACCTGAAGCACAACTTCTTTTTAGCCTCTAGTTAACAGGGAGCACAGGTTTATGTATGTAGATCTCAGCGAAGGAAAGCACACCTGTCGACTCATTTGTGACTGGCAGAAAATTTTAAGCCATGTTTCTGCTTTATATTATTACAATAGAAATAGGGCAGTAAGAGCAGGCACTCAATTTCCATGAAGGTAGGTGAGCATCTGCGCTGCCGGTGTCCTGACACACACCCCCAAAGTGGGGCAGGGTCCCACAGCCTACGGCACTTTTTCTCTCTGCTCTCTGGGACGGGAGCCTGCGGGACTCAGCTCAGGTGGAGAAACCTCCTTTGCAGGAGTCTCTCGTTGGGTGAGACAGTTCCTTGTTTAGACATCTCTACGTGCTCTAGCAGCTTCCTCGGTCTTGATAGTAACTCTGTGGGGATGACTTTGCAGGTAATTTTTTGCAAGGTTAGCTGGCTGTATTTAACACAAACTGTGATTGCCGTTGTAAGTAACTCACCTGTGTGGAGCTGCAGTGTCTTTTAAAGTCGGTGGGGGGAATCAAACGACGCTTTGAAACGTGTAAATACTGCCATGTGGTTAGAAAAGTTCCTCTGCTTGTAAAACAGGATCTCACAGAAGGGAACAGTATCAGATACCAGGTAGGCAGAGTTNAACACAAACTGTGATTGCTGTTGTAAGTAACTCACCTGTGTGGAGCGGCAGTGTCTTTTAAAGTCGGTGGGGGGAATCAAACGACGCTTTGAAACGTGTAAATACTGCCATGTGGTTAGAAAAGTTCCTTTGCTTGTAAAACAGGATCTCACAGAAGGGAACAGTATCAGATACCAGGTAGGCAGAGTTCATAGCTTTGCAAGATGTTAAAGGCGGTCTAAGAGTGCTGTGGGGTTGCAGCAGGTGCTTGTCATGGATGTCATTTGTGCGTGCCCTCTCTCAGCTACTGCAGCAGCCCCGTCAGGAGAGCGAGGATCTCCTGAGCTCATTGACTCGTCCACATCTTTCCACAGGGTGTTTGGTGGCCGCAGGCCTTCATGGGACTCACCTGGTGCCAGCAGCAGAAAGGACTGGAACATCACTGGGCTTTGGCTCAGCTGTATTTGGTGATGTTCTCATCAAAAATAACCTAAGTCCCTCACTAGCCGTGCCTTTGTGATACAAGCGTTGGTTTAGCTGTTGTGTTTTCAGCGTTTAAAGGGCTGTTTGTGTAGGTAAGGGATTAAAGTGTTCCTTTGGGACCGAGAGATGCTCACGTGCTGCCAGATAGTTGTGTTAAGTTGCCACTGCGAGTGTGACAGTAGTACATCTGCATGATATATTTAGGGAAACTGTAGATCTAGATCCTCAGCTGCTACAGCCATCGTAGCCTCTTCAGTTTCTGCAAGCTGACTTACCCCAGCTGGGAATCAGACCTCAATAACTGCTGCATTTTGTTGCCAAAAAAAAAAAAGTCCTTAGAGATAGAATTTGAAATGCATAAAGTGTAAATGCTCCCTTCATACTAAAAGATAAAATATCTTATTATGGCAGCAATCCTGCAAACATGTACGAGTTTAACTTCAAATCAGCCAAATAATGCTGCGGACCTTAATGGTGCAATGTTGTCAGCGGGATTGCTTGCGCGCTTACACATAGATAGGAAGATGTGCCACGCTGAGGCCTCCAGGTGCTGAAACTACACAGCACAGAATCGGGTCAGCAGGATGTCAGTAAGCAAGAGGTCTCCATTTTCTTTTGGGAGATAAATTGTAAACTAATATAAGTAAAATCTAATTTAAACCACAGCTTGGAAGAAAAAAAAAAACAGATTTCACATTTGTAAAGAAAACATTAAGCAAACTAATTCTTTTCATTTTAAATCAAAACTTCTCTCTTCAGCTGCCAGAAGACAAACATATCAAAGCATGTTACTTGCTGGGCTTCAGGGCTTGTCAACATTTTGAAGCTGCTATTAATTGAAATGTTTTAACTAAATGAATACTAATGATTTTTTGAAACTGTATATATTGATTTTAATAAAATAGAAATAAACTTGTAAAGTTATTCCCATCGGTGCATTTGAGCAGTTGTCATATCACGCAAAGCAAAACTTTAGATTCATGAGGCCAATCCTCAAAAAGTGTGCAACTGTTTATGAAAAGATTCCACGAGGCAATTAAAACAATACCCGGTTGCGGTCTATCACCAACAGCAGCCCCCTATACACTGTTCCAAATATTTGCACTGAACTCTGCAAGCACTCCTACATCTGCTCGGCGTTGCCAGCTGTAGCAGTCCGGCTGAAATTAATGACTGAGAAGAAGCGAGTTGTGAAGGAAGCATCACAGCATTCTGTATTTCTTACTCTTATATATGTGAACTAACTTCTTAGTCATTTATCCGTTTTATAGATGTCCCTCGGATGTGTACATCCAAAAAAACAGAACGCTTCTATCAGGTTAGCACTCTAATCTCAGAAATTCTCTCTCCCACGTATGGCAGTGCACTGGAACTGGGCATACAAATGTCAACACAGGAACAAAACAATACTCCGGTATTTTTTCCAAGATATTTCAGCAACACATCACTGCTCTGTGTGCCCGGACAGTCACGCACCTGTTTGCCATCCTCCTCCATCAGCTTTGGAACCACAGCCCTACCCGCTCATGGCCGTTAAGTGATCTTCTATGCTTTTCATAAACTGGAAATCTGATGACAGTGCTGACTTCTCGCTGCGGCCAAATCCAGTGGCACCCTGTATTGATTTAAGTGCTTTTTGATTGGGAGAGCTCATAGAATCATAGAATCACAGAATG
>VZSC01008254.1:82416-96031 GCA_013398225.1 Steatornis caripensis
GGGCAGAGTACAGGGGGAGGATCACCTCCCTCGACCTGCTGGCCACACTCTTCTTAATGCACCCCAGGATGCCATTGGCCTTCCTGGCCGCAAGGGCACACTGCTGGCTCATGGTGAGCCTGTTGTCCACCAGCACTCCCAGGTCCTTCTCTGCAGAGCTGCTCTCCAGCAAGTCAACCCCCAGCCTGTACTGGTGCTTGGGGTTGTTCCTCCCCAGGTGCGGGACCCTACACTTGCCCTTGTTGAATTTCATCAGGTTCCTCTCCGCCAAGCTCTCCAGCCTGTCTGGGTCGTGCTGAATGGCAGCACAACATTTAGCTAGTAAAATTTCATCAGATCCTTCCAAATTATTCAGAGACTGCTCTTGCTTCTGTGACACAACTTACCCATCTGCCCTGCACTGAACCTTGCCTTGCCGTTTGTTCACACCCGATTGATTCTCTTAGGACTGTGGTCTGTGCTTGCTCCCAGTATGTCTCCTGCAGGGTCTACCTGCTTAATTAACAAGTGCCGCTTAATTACATCTTGGCCCAGCTTTCTAGTGTCATGTTCACATTTGGCTCCGCTCCAGGCTTACACATCCCAAATCTTGTAGGCTGATCACCTGATCCACGTGCAGCAGGAACAGAGGACTTGGGGAGGTTTAGCCATTAAAGGTGCAACGTAAAGCGGTTTTGCACAGATACTGCTTGCAGTATGTGGAGATGTTAAGCTTAAAATAAACTCCATCAGAACTGCATGTGGTTGGATCATCTGGGAGGGACAATTCCTGCCCTAATCTTAGCATCTGCATCAAAATCTGAACTGGGGGTGGGTGAGGGGGAAGCTTCATGTATTTGTAGCAGCTGGTTCTTGATCCAGACTGCTCAGTGCCTTGGGCGTTATTCAGTCCAGCACTAAATCCAGCAGTGGGCTTTTGTAACTGAGTGCGTGTGGCAGTTCACAAAAATGATGCTGATACAGTAGGCTGTGTGCTGTGACGGAGCGGTAGCAGGTACATGTCAAAGACACTGCAGAAGTTACTAGACAGGGTTATGCAGATGTGGCGAAGCTGGGAAGGAAAAGCACTGCTGGATGCTGTTCAGAAGTCCCCAGGTTGGTCGAGAGAGGAGGGGACCTTCAAAGGTTTCCAACCGCGTTAGTTTTGCAAAGAGATTCTGCACATCTCCCTCTGCTCCCACTGGTGGGCTTGTTTCTTCGGACCTTAAACTTCACTAGAGCTACACCACGAGTGAATTTGGCTCATTGTCTGCAGCTGAGCATGGACAATGGGATCAGACACCCAGCTGATGTCAAGCAGTGCAGCTGTACTGACTCATACGGAGGTAGGTTGGTGTTTGCTTTGCAAACAGGAACGTGCTGGCTCTGCCCTGGTCGGGAGCGCTCCCTAGCCAGTATCTGTGACCAGGGCAGGTCCTAGCCCCAGTCCCAGTCCCAGTGATCCTCCCTGTGTCAAAAACCAGGGCGGCAGCCAGAACAAGGGGACCCCGGCACCCTCCCATGTATGCTGGGTGTGAGCAGCCCTCCGCTGCTCACTAGGCTGAGACCGCTCATTTGTTTGCAGTGTCCAGGACAACTTTAGGTGGTTAGTGACCTGGAAGAGAAGCGGCAGATAACGTGGTGGGAAAACCCTTCCTGCTCTGTCAGGAATCTCCTGTGCCATTGCATAAATGCCTCTGTTTCTTCTTCCATGCTTTCCAATAGTAATCCTGGCCATCAGAAAGCCTCTGGGATGACTGTGCTTCCTGCTGTCAGAGGTGCTATGTGAAGTCCTCTGCTGCTGTCAGGAGCAGCCCCTTGAAGCACTCGTGCCTGGGACCTCTCCGCCAGGGGTGACGGGCGCCTTCGCTTTTAGCAATAGCTCCAGCGCCACTGGCCACATGCGCCACTCACTGAGGCTCCTTCACGCTGAAAAAGGAGATGCTGCGTGGTCACAGCCCACCTATCTTCAGTTAGAAAAAACAACATCAAAATACCCTGAATTAAGAGGTTCATAACAGGAAAAGACTTACAAATACCTCTAGTTCTGGGCACCCAGATCAAGACGGGTGTTTTCCAGCTGTCCTCGGCTGTGTAACCCTGTAGTGCATCCCGCATTCAGAGGGATATCTGGTGCTTTGTCTTCAAAATTTCCTGGGGTTTCCTGAGGGCCTGGCCACCCCCGAAACCCAAGATCCAGAATAAGAAGCCACTGTTGAAAATGGTAACTGTGCCATGAGAATTGTGGCAGTTAAAAGAAAGGCCTAACTTTTAAGGAAGGTTTTTCTATATAGCTGCAAGATCTCTGTTTCAAGCAGCAGCTTCCACGTGGTTTTAAGACTGGTTGTTTGCTCTGCAATAATGCCTCCCTTGATACATGAAGTGCAGCAGTACATAAGTCTTTCCAAGAGGAGGTTTGGCACATCCTAGCCAGGGCAGGTGAAGACAGACAGGTCCTGCAGCCACCTCTGCTGCTGGAAGGGCTTTGGCTAGGTCTGCCCACCAAGTCCTGTTTCATTAGCTTGCCTTGCGTAACGCCTGCCTGCGATGTAGCCTGATGAGAGGTGTGACTAAACAAGAATCTTGATAAAAGTGGATTAAAGACTTTCAGCGTAGTCATTGGTGTTGCTGCAGCGTGTACAGCGCATGCATGGAAATAGTCTCTCAGTGAAGACAAAACGCTCAAAAGAGCCCTTTGAGAGCCTGGGAAAAGTGTCAAAGAGGTGGCACAAAGCGAATAAAAGCTTCTCAGAGCAGGCAGAGTGCCTGGTTCCCTCTGCAAGGAGATGTCCTGGGAATTTAACTCCAGTTTATTACCTGGGCAGTTGCGGGTTTCCAGACACGGTGTTGACTCAGAACTGGAGCAAGGGGCCTCTCACTCCAGCCCTGCAGCCCTTTGGGTGCTAAAACCCAACACTGTGCTGCTGTAGCTAAGGTTGGTATTTCCTGGCCTGAAATTCCCAGTGGTATATTGCTTGTGCTTCTTCATCACATTTTCCAAAAGCTGTAGGTCTTAAAGTCTCCGGTTTATTCCCAGATGCACCGTTTTACGTGCATGAAGGCACCAAACTGTCCCTGCAGCCAAGCTTGCGTGGATGCAGTTCCTGCCTTTCCACCCTCCCCGGCTCCCAAAACGTGGAGGCCAGAAAGAGCCACTTGGACCTTCAGAAACCTAAACCGCGACAGAGATATTGCTCGCCATTTGCACACCTGGAAATGAGTGTGACCTCCAGGGCCCTTTTTATGAAGGAAAACAGCAGAGATGCCTCTGGTTTAAGGAGTGTCTTGGCAGATGCGTCCTTCGCCTCCTGCACAACTGCCCGCTGAAGGGAGTTCAGCAGCAGCTGATGCTGCTCTTGTCCTATCCTTTGCGTGCAAATGCTCCAAAACTTGGGAGCAAGAAGGGTGATATCGAGCTTTTCACCTTAAAAACTTAAAAACGCAAAGCTCTTTTTTTTAAAAAGATTAAATTGCTGATGAAATTGTTGGGGTTATATTTACTAAACCCCCATATTTCCAGCAAACTCTTTCAATCAATCAGCCACGTGTACTGTTAGAGCTGCACGAACCAATTTTACCCCAAGTGGGCTGAGCGTTTGTAGTTTGTAAGAAGATCCCTGTCATTTTGCAGACACAATTAACTTCATAGCTGGCTTGTTTTGCTAAACCCCCCAAAAGTGAATGAAACCATTACAGATGAAAAAGATTCAATCTTCAGCTCCATGTGAGATGATGGAAATAGAAAGTTTGGGTTGGTGCCATCAGGAAACTGAGGGCAAACGATGACGCCACGGAAGGCATTGCAGGCAAAGGCTCGTGTGCCCTGGGTGCCAGCGAAAATGATCGTGACCAGTGAAGGTACTGAGAGCTGCAGTTCCTCTGAAGTTGTCTGAATTTTGAAGCTTAAATGTGAATTAATTCATTTTTACCTGATTGTACTGGTGGTGTGTGCAAACGTCAAACCCAGGCGGCAGCATTTTCTGCCCATTGAGTGTTGCTTTCAGTGGCAGCCCAAGGCCCACGGCTCAAGGATGCCGGGCTCCTGGATTATTTGGTGCTAAAGAGAGAAAGAGACACCAGCTTTGCTAAAGCAATACCCCGTGTGATTTTATTGCGTTCATTTGCCTGCTGTTGTAGCCCACAAGTGACCTCCTTGCCGGACGGCTCCTGCTCACCTGAAGTCAAGCGTGTTTCCTACCATGAGGTTTTGGGGACACATCGAATACTAGAGAGATTTCAGCAGACGCTTCTGCCCCGAGGAAAAGGAGCGATGGGGAGGTCCTAGCCCTCTCCCAGCCTCTGGCAAATCTGCACTTTCCCCATCGCATGAGGCACCTCCAGTCCCTGTGCATACCCATCCGGGGTGGCCGCACAAGCGGAGGAAACACATTCACGTACTCATTTCCATACAAGCACCCATGAACCCTCCTCTGCCCCCCAGCTCCCTGGTCCCCAGTCAGTATGATATAACCATTCACTGGGATCTTGCTCCAGCCGATTTTACTTCTCTGCGTAGCACTACCGCAGTTTCCACTCGTACTCCAGCCAGGGTTTGTTCTTTGTCCCAGAGGTCCATTATAAAAATAAAATACAAAATACCACATTTTCATAAGCGAGAGGGTGACTGACTAGGCACAGCTCTGGGACACCAGTCCTCCTAAGGCTGTGTGCACCGGGAGGTGCTTTAATTTCACAGGCATAGGTGCACCACCAGTATTTTCCGTCCCCTGGCACCATGGCGTAGAGAGAAACGCTGCTTAAAAAAAAATTAAATTCATGCTGTCCCCTTCCCTCTCTGAGTGTGGGGTTTCTCCTGCCCGGCAGCTCTGTGCTGAGGACAGCGATTTGGCTCATCATCCTCTGCCATACAGCAAGGACGGGTCCGCAGTCAGCACCTCCGGCGCAGCCCAGAGGTCAGTGCCCCCGGCCGGGCAGCCCCGGGGGCAGCTCTGCTCTGCTCTCGGAGCCATCAGAGCCCGCCAGAGCCCGCCGACTGGTTTTTAAAGAGGAGAAAACATATCTTTCAAAGCAAGCAGAAGCAAGCATGCAGACTTCTTCAGGTTTAAATAATAGGCTCTTGAACACTTCTTAGAGGTAATTTAGTGTTGTCTGAAGAGAGAAGCAATTTTGCATTTTCTGTTGTTTGTTGGGAGCAGGAAAAAAAAGCAAGGAGAAATATAAGTGGCTGTATTACCACGGTGTGGATTTTTTTTTTAATACTACTTGAAATCCAACAAAGCCCTCATTCCTCTGTTGCCCCAGCTTAAAGAAGCTCATTGCGTTTTATCTCTGCAAGCCTTTACCTGTGTACTGTCCCATGACTGACTCCAGAGAAACAGCTGTGGGGGTGCAGGAAGTGGGATAGGAAAGAAGAAAATGAGGAAAAAGAAAGAAGACAATTGCTTTAAATGCCTTTCACTAGCTTCCATCCCACTGGTAGCATTGGGATGCTGGATGTCAGCGCTGGAGCCACTTTCCTCTTCAAAACTGCTTGGCCATGCACTGACATGCGTAAGTCTTCATATTTATGATTTGGTATTTTGGACTGCAGCAGCCGCGGGGTGCCTGAGGCCGTGGAGCAATCACTACAGCATGAGCAGGGCCTGGAACGAAGCCGATGCTTGAAATTGCCTCCACGCGCCAGTGCCGGCCTTTGTTTTCAGTCATTTGTTATCAAGGCTGGCTACAAACAGACAGTACTTCTGCATAGGGGGCAAAAAGTTAATTCAAAGCAAAAACTATATCATTTATTTAGAACAGGCTAGACTAGACTAGACTAGACTAGACTAGAATATACTTCACTTGGAAAGCACCTACAACGGTGTCTAGTGCAACTGCCTGACCACTTCAGGGCTGACCAAAAGTTAAAGCATATTGTTAAGGGCAGTGTCCAATTGCCTCTGAAACACTGACAGGCTTGGGGCATCGACCACCTCTCTAGGAAGCCTGTTCCAGTGTTTGACCACCCTCTCGGTAAAGAAACGCTTCCTAATGCCCACTCTGAACATGCCCTGGTGCAGCTTTGAACCATTCCCATGCGCCCTGTCACCGGATCCCAGGGAGAAGAGCTCAGCACCTCCCTCTCCACTTCCCCTCCTCAGGAAGCCGTAGAGAGCAATGAGGCTGGCCCTCAGCATCCTTCTCTCCAAACTAGACAAGCCTGAAGTCCTCAGCCGCTCCCCACGGGACATGCCTTCCAGCCCTTTCACCGGCTTTGTTGCCCTCCTCTGGATGCATTCGAGGACCTGCACAGGCTGCTTAAAATTGTGGCACCCGGAACTGCACACAGTGCTCAAGGTGGGGCCGCCCCAACACTGAACACAGCGGGATGCTCACCTCTTTTGATGGGCTGGTCATGCCCAGGTTTGCTCTCCTGGCTGCCAGGGCACTCTGTTCGAAAACAATGAGGAGGTTTTAAACCTGTAACAAGGTGCCTTGACATGAAAGCTCAGCTTCAATGGTCTCCAAGTAGGAGAAGCACATTTTGTTCCTTGCAAAACTGAAAAAGAAAGTGTGAAAGAAAATCTGGAATATTTTCAATTATATTTGCTTCAGGTTTATGTGAGGCTTGTCCTTAAGAAACCCATTTGAGACAGGTTTATGAAGACATTTTAAAAGGTCAGGATATTTTGAAACCACCGTTAACCCGGAGAAACACCCCTACCATANAGAAATTGTGAAAGAAAATCTGGAATATTTTCAATTATATTTGCTTCAGGTTTATGTGAGGCTTGTCCTTAAGAAACCCATTTGAGACAGGTTTATGAAGACATTTTAAAAGGTCAGGATATTTTGAAACCACCGTTAACCCGGAGAAACACCCCTACCATATTGAAAATTCTTTTTCATGCCTCCCAAAATAAGCAAGCACACTGCTACCTAACCCTATACCTAATTACTACTTTTTTGTCCCAGTTTTGAAAGGAGCAGGTTTCTGGAAAAGCTGTCCCCACCCCGAAGGCACGCAGGGTCCCTGGGGTCCCCGCAGGGCACACGGGTGCAACAGGGGCCAGGTGGTGCCTGGACAAGGTGGGTGCACTGACAAACCTCCGACACAAACCATCGGACAAGGCAAACTTATCCGCTTCCCCCCTCCTGTGTTTAACACCTTCCCATGCAAGGCTGGTCTTTTCTAGAGCGTTTCCCAGGCGGTCCAGGGTAAGCAGCTGGGCTTTAGAGCCAATACAGGAACAACACATAAGCCAGCAGAGAAAGAATAATAGTGGGGTGGGGGATTAGTTTTGTTTCTAGGGTTAAAAAATTAAAAAGTGCAGGTGTGCATGTGTGCGTGCCTACTGTGAGATTTAAATAAAATTGATCAGCATTTAAGTTATTCCGTACTTCAGAAGTGTTCACCCTCAGAGCTCTGGGATGGGAACAGATGGGTGAAACCACAGACTCAAGGGCCAAGCAGACGACCTAACAGGTCACAGCGACAAAACCAGAGACTAAGGCCAGGTTAATTAACTAATTAGAAATGAACAACCCAGTCTAACACTGAGTTGCAACCCTGGCAGGGAAAGCAGCCCGGCTGGTGAAGTGGTTTTGCACGAGCTGAGCGACGATACGCAGCAACTGCACGACACGCTTGCCTGTGCCATGGGGTGGGGTGCAGCCGGAGGAGGAGGTGTCCGCCGGTGCAGGGCTGCCGTGGGGTCCCACCGGGACCGTCCCCGGAAGCCCTACCGGGCTCCAGACTTTGCTGCATGGGTGGTGGAAGCGGCAGGTTGCTCTGCCTGCCACAGTGCTGCTTGGTTTTAGTAAGGTGTTTTCTTTCTTTTCCTCTCCTTGATAACAAGTGTGGCTCCATAAATGTTGGCATTCAGTGTTCCTCTCTCCGATCCTTTGCAACTAAAATGGAGATGCATTTATAGACTGACCAGGGAGCAAGCCACCTCCCTGGCCTAAACTCGCTCAGTGACCTATGTTCAATCAAAGGGCATAAAATAAACCACACTGCTTATATTTAGGTGCCATCTCTATACATGTCAGGAAAGGCTGGTCAGGAAGGCAGTATCTTTCCCCCAGACCAGCACAGATGGAAAGCGTAAATGAGCTCTCCTTTCGTGACGGAGCAGTGGGATGCAGAGGGACGTGGCGGGATGCCGCAGGGCACATCAGGACCTGGCCGGGCACAAGACGTTCTTGTGAAGCAGATGCCCCTGTGGGCTCACCGGGCTGCTGGCAGGGATGAGAGGTCACCTGTGCGGAGGCAGCTGCCAACCTCCCCGTACAAATTCCTGGTGTGCGTATAAAAGCCCAGCATAGGTGCAGAGGAGATGGGCATGCCTGTGTTTGAGAGCCTACTCAACGCACAGCCATCAGGCTTATTCCCTCGTAGGAAAACCCGAGGGATTTGCAGGCAGGCCTCTGAGATGAATGTGATAACATCCAAGGCATATTTCTTATCTCACTCAGAAGGGCAGAGCAATTTGACATCTCATCTTGGCTCCAAGCGTAGCTGTAGCTTATATTCGCAGCCCAGAGCAAATTACCTCAAGGTAATGTAAGAATTACAGACTGAGTTGATCATCTATCAGTCTTCCAGTGTGGAAGCTCACTGCTTGTTTCAGCCATTGGCCCAGGAGGAAAATCGACTGACAACTCCCATTCAAACCATGAAATGAAACCCAGCAGGCACAGAGCAGCTCTCCCAGCTCTCGTGTCGTCTCCCACCCCATTGCCAAATAGCCCCAACCACTTCTGCAGCCGGAAGATCCCCTCCGTGGGAAGCGCTCGCTGCAAGCTCCTTCTTATTTCTTCCACACATGCTTGTTCCAAGAAGGTGACAATCTTTAGTCTTCAATCAAAGCAGGTCCTGGACCCACCGCTCACCATCATCTTGGGATTTGGCACAAATTAAAAAAAAAATAGAGGCTGGACTAAACACACAGACGGAGGCTACCCTAAAACTGAAGTTTTTATGCTCAGCGTCCACCCTTTGTACCTGTGGAGACACCGACCTCACCTCTTTTTACAACCCTGTTTCTACAACCATCCGTCTCTTTCCACCAAGCCAGCTGGGAAAAGCTCAACCCTTCGTTTTCCTGATACTCCACAGGCTGCCTTCGCTTGGGGGCACTCAACAATTTTCTTCCGCAAACCACAGAAAGTCGTCCGACGTTTGTTATTGAACTACCAGCATTTTAGTTTGTTTCTCCTCGAGTGCATTGTTTAATTCGGAATGCAACCTGTTCACCTAGGAGCAAGCCAGGTTTCTTTTTATGTATTCATCTACTCAGCGAAAGACCACCAAGTCTTCAAAGTGCTTATTTCCCTAAAAAATATCAAAAAGCCACTAAGGCAAAATCGAGTACTTTCTCTTTCCCACGGTTTGATTGCTGTCAGCTGTATTGATTTAGGAAGGCGCTAGCTGATTTCAATGCTTTTTTTTTGATTATTATTGTTTTCTAGTTGAGGTACTTGTAGAGTTACCAGCCGTAAAACGCTCAGGATGTAAGCCAAGAACCCAGAACATGAATGTGCGTGACAGCAAGGCAGACTACCCCAACTATTGCTTTTAAGCCTGGCCACTCCCTTCTTTCTCCCTTTTTTGTTTTGTTTTGGGTCTGCTCTCAGATTCAGTTATTGAAGGAAAACATGTGCCCTTCCTCACGATCTCAAAAAATTAGGGCCCTGTTTCATTCTCTCCTCTCACGATAGGAAGATGTAGTCCAAGCCTTGCTCCACGGGGAAATTCCCATCCCTCTGGGCAGCACTCTGCATCTTCAGGGAAGTCTTTACTAAAATTTGGGATCTTTTTTGCATTCCCTCACGAGAGCTGCCATTACTCTAACGCATCTTACATCCTTCTGGGCGCCGTGACTATTTGGGGATGCCCTGGCAGCCGGAAGAAGGGCAGCATCGCCTGATGCCAAGTAGATTAAAGAGGCATTTTGCTGTCAGTAATTTTGACAAGAAGGGTTTTTCAGAGTATGGTCACTTGTGGCAGGTGGATCACCTGAGTGACAGCCAATAAAGGACTTAGGATGCTTGACCTGAAGCGCTGCCGTGCCTGATGCCTGGGTTTGTCCTGTTTCCTTCAGCCACGTCCAGAGGAGGGTCCTATGTGCCAAGAAAAATCCGTTAATTAGCCTACGCACTTACTGGAAGCTCTGAAAAACTGCCGCAGGTCTTTAGATCACAACTACGTCACGCAGTGGGGGAAATCTATAGCAAACACTGCTTTTTTTCTTTTTTCTTTTTTTTTTTTTTCACAGTATGCCGGTGACACAATGCAGCCAGGAACTCCCCTTGCCAGGAGGGTGGGCTACCAGGATGGGCTGAGAAGAGCTCCCATCCCATGGGGAGACAGACACTGTTCCAGGGCTGCCAGAGGAAGGACGAGTCCTTTGTCTTTGCGCCCTACAAAGCCATCACGGGCTGTAAGAGCAGAGAGGTTGCACAGCCTTGGAGAAATCTCACAAAAAAAAAATCTCCTTCCTGGGGAAAGGACAGGGTCTGTGGGCACCCTGGGCAGCTGTGGGGTGAGGGGTGCCAGGGCTTCCATGTCCAGATTGAGAGGTCTCTTTCCTCCCCTGCTCCTGAACCTGAAGCGTCTCAAAAAAACATCCACCACACCGAGTATCACACTGTATTGCTTTTTTTCCATGCGAGTAGCAGCCTGAGATCGGAAGTCTGGAATGGCAGGGGATGCACCAGGTTGTCCTGTACAAAAGCATAGCCTGTGTTAAGAAACCTGGGAGACTGTCTGCTCTGCCCCCGACGGAAAGTTTTGCAGTGTCCAGCAATGTCCAAGGGCTTGGATCTGTGCTGGCTTGCACCTCCACAAACTTGACACAAAGGCCTGGGGATCCACAGAAGTTCAGGATCTCATTTTTCTGTGATTTTTCAAGATGGAGAACTACTTGGTTTGGATGAAGATAAAGCCAGCAGAGCCTGCTGGCCCCCTGGGCTTCATCCGTGTTAGTCCTGCCCTTGCGGCTTGGGTCACACCTTGGCAAAGAGTCGGCTGCTGAGGAGACCGATGACGGCATGCAAAAATTTTTCTGTATAATATATGTTTGGAAACCTCATACAACCTTTTCCCTCTTTACCTTCCTTCAGCCCTGCAGACTCCCAATCTCACCCTGGGAAAATACCTCCACCAACAGGGCTTTAATGTATTTTCTTTCCTGAATCACAGAATCACAGAATGGTTTGGGTTGAAAGGGACCTTTAAAGGTCATCTAACTGCAACCCCCCTGCCATAAGCATGGACATCTTCAACGAGATCAGGTCGCTCAGAGCCCCATCCAGCCTGACCTTGAATGTTTCCAGGGATGGGGCATCTACCACCTCTGTGGGCAACCTGTTCCAGTGTCTCACCTCCTCCATCATAAAAAATTTCTTCCTTATATCTAGTCTGAATTTACCTTCTTTTTGTTTAAAAACATTACCCCTCGTCCTATCACTACAGGTCCTGCTAAAAAGCGTCTCCCCATCTTTCTTGTAGGCCCTCATTAAGTACTGGAAAGTTGCTATAAGGTCTCCCCAGAGCCTTCTCTTCTCCAGGCTGAACGACCCTAGCTCTCTCAGCCTTTATTTAATGTATTTTCTTTTTGCATCCAGACTTACTTTGTCTTCATCTGGCTATAAAGACTACTGGAGGGATTAAGTGCATCCAGAGACAGTGATCAGATACATCCTTGGTATCAATACGGACTGTGAGAAATTTTACACTCTGCCTTTGAGAAAAGTCTGGTGGGAAGCACCAGGAGGAGAAAGAGGAAAATTAACCCTGTGTGTTGCTTACAATATTTCTGAAGCTTTTCAAGGTGTTTGGCTTCCCTGCAGCACCCATCCGGCTGCCTGCGCTGCAGCCTGTGCCCATCACCCTCCAGCGAGAACAGGGTCGGTCCTTGCTGCCCCACACAGGGCTGCCTCGGCACCAGGAATCACTCAGGGTCCCATCGGAGCCATTCTGGGAACTGTTGTCTTTTTGCTAATGAAAGGTGGGAAAAAGGAGCTGCCCTTCTTGACAGCGGGGATTTTTTAACCTCTAAAACATCGCCCCAGCAGTGCTTCAGCAGCTTCGTGTGAACGCGGGGGCTGAGGGCGCTGCCCTGAGCGCTGTGCGAATGCGGCCGCCTCTGTTCAGCCCGTGGGCTGGGGGTCCCACAACGGGCAGAACACCCGCCGATGGCCCAAGAGAGGAAGCCAGGCTTTCTGCAGGCCAGAACCTCGCCCCTCAAAATGACCCTCGCTTTCTGGCAGAAATTGCCCTGGATTTCTTTTCAGTAGGCAGTTACAGGAAGGGCTTAATGAGCCATTTACTCTGCGGCTGGGTTATGAATAGAAACAATGCTGTGCTGAAAAGTTTGGGCTAAAAAAAGCAGATTTTTTTTCCAAGTTTCAGAACTTTCTGGTTGAGGTTTTGGACTGAGCCCATCACTTAGGTGTGAGGAGACCCAGTTCTAACCACATTGCTGCTATCAGTGGTACCAGATGGCAATTTCCCTGTAAGGTTGTTGCCATACCCTGAAATGGCTGGAGCGCTTGCGAAACGCCAAAAAGCTTGACCGTTTGTTGTGTTAAGTGGCAGCACAAATTCTCCTTCCCAGTGTGGAGGCAGTCAGAGCTCAGCTCCTCACCTTCACCTTTCATCCCCACTCATCCCAAGCGCGTCCCCTCCTTACCGTCTCCACCACAGTGGCAATACCGTGTCCCTTGCTTTTGCGTATCAACCGTCCTCAAAAAGCTGCTAAAGAGAGGACACTGGAAAATCTCTGCATTGCCTCTTTTGCATTAAATGGTACACAAACAAGAAAACAGGTTAAATAACATGTCTTTCAGGGCATACACTTGATAATACTATAGAGGCTGTAAGATTTTAAAGCAATTCCCTCCGCTAAAATTAAAACAAACTGTTCTGAGTAGCATTCGCTAGGCTCAGCGGGGGCAGAGGGATGCCGATTTCCATGCTACTCCTCTACAGCTTGTTAGCAGGCGTTGCAAAACATATGCACTTCCCTCAAAAACGCAATTAGATAGTTATTATCCATCCTTCAGATTATTTGACAGCGTGTACACTTGCATCACTGTGACAAGGAAATTCTGCAACCGATTGCGTGCAGGTGTGTAAAAACCCCGATAAATCAGGGTCCTTTGGGGAATTGTCTCGTGTCCCAGCACCTGGCCCTTGGCCCAAGTACAGATGAGGAGGTTGGTCCAGAAGCTGCACTTTTGTGCTACATACAGTTATTTATCAGCAGGGCTTGTCTTCATCCCTGCAGGGGCAATAATATAAAAAGCCACATCAAGGCTGAGATGAGATCAAAAACTGCAGAGGGTCTGGAGTGTTAGGGATGCAGATGGGACATTAACAGCTGGAAATGGCATGGGGTTTTTTCAATATCCACATGTTCCTACTAGATTTTTGCAAACCATGTTCATCTGTCAGAANCATCAAGGCTGAGATGAGATCAAAAACTGCAGAGGGTCTGGAGTGTTAGGGATGCAGATGGGACATTAACAGCTGGAAATGGCATGGGGTTTTTTCAATATCCACATGTTCCTACTAGATTTTTGCAAACCATGTTCATCTGTCAGAAGAACCTCACCCTCCAAAAAAAAAAAATCTTAAAAATTTACAGTGTTAAAGCACTGTTAAACACTTCCTTCTGTTTTTTTTTTT
>VZSC01008257.1:0-27961 GCA_013398225.1 Steatornis caripensis
CCTGCTTAACAGTGCTTTGTGCTGTGGAGTCACTTCATTTGTTTCAGGTTTGGTGACCCAGATGGGACCTCTCTGCCGGCTGCAGGACCCGTTGAGATTGGGACTCTCTTGGGTACCCCTGGGGATTTCTCCAGAGAGACTCCTCTCCTCAATTGGATCGCTGCAGGGACAGACAAGGACCATCAATCGGAAGGTATTCTTTGAGATTTGGTTTTGGTTTTAGTTTTGGAACCAGTTCATCTGGTAGCTACCTGTAAGTCACTGCTGTTCTAATGCTGGGTGAGCATATGCGGGACTGCTAGCGTCTTAACAGGCATACGTTTGGTCACTTTGTAATTTGTGTGCCTTTGTTCGTCTCCCTGAGCTTTTGGCTGTATAGAGGTTTTTAGTGGGGGGTGAACTAATGTTTAAAGGAATATTTGGATTTGAAATTTGTTTATTCTAACTTTACTTTGTATCTGAACCTATATGATTGCATGAGTGAGACGTACAAATACATAGAAGTGAGTGCGGAGTCCAGATCTGTGGTTCTGTTATCCTGCGAGGGAAACAGCCAGAGAAGGATGAAGTGATTGATAAATATGAGAGCCTGAAATGTATTCACTACATCCAGAAAATAATTGCAGACCTTTGTTCATTTCGGAATATATGTAGTGTGATCAGAGGCTGTGGGTTGAGTTTGGGTGGGATTTTAGCTTTCCAAAGTGTCAGGTTCAGACCTCCTGGGGAAAATAGAGAACATGCTTCATATGTGGTAAAGGTTGTTTGTGGAGAAATAGAAATCAGAACGAATAATATGGGAGGTAAACAAAGTGGAGGGATATTAAAGAAAAGTCCACTAGAATGTATTTTGGAACATTGGAAGGATATAGGAAGTCTGCCAGGTGGTGTAACTGAGAAAGACTTTGGTAAAGTATTGTAGTCATTGTATGGCCATTGTATAAACTGGGTGATGGGGAAACATGGCCTTTTAACAGAACAGTATAATACTCTGTTACAACTTCTTATTTCTAAGATGGGAAGGTAAATGGGGTGAAGTGGTTTATGCAGATATGTTCTTTACTCTGCAAAATCACCCAGAATGGCAAAAGGAATGTGGAATTAATTTAGCACCCCAGGACCCCATGGTCCTGGTGACAGAAAAGGAGTTAAAGCAAAATGGGAAGTTAAAAAGATGTTGCTTGGCTTGTAGCATTGGGCAAAGATGTTTGAAGGTTGGTTTGCAGGATGAGAGATGAGAGGATTGTGTGTCTCTGCCAGGAAGAGAAAGTGAAGAGGCGGTGGTGCTGTCAGGTGNCAGGGCCCCATGGTCCTGGTGACAGAAAAGGAGTTAAAGCAAAATGGGAAGTTAAAAAGATGTTGCTTGGCTTGTAGCATTGGGCAAAGATGTTTGAAGGTTGGTTTGCAGGATGAGAGATGAGAGGATTGTGTGTCTCTGCCAGGAAGAGAAAGTGAAGAGGCGGTGGTGCTGTCAGGTGTGAGGAACCAGAGGCAAGGGAAAGGGAGGAAATTGATATTGGATATTCTCCAATAATTATCGGGATGATCCCAAAAAGTTTGCTAAAGGGTTTGAATTGATTGTGAAAACTCAGTACCCTGATTGGGAAGATGTGAATGTGATGTTGGATGTGGTGTTCAGTGAGTCAGAGAAAGCAAGTGGTTGTGAGGGCGGCCTGGGCCCAGGTACGGGCTCTGGTTTGGCTGGAACTTTGCCAGGAACAGTGGATTACTATGTTCCAGCTACCAGTCCTAGCTGGGACCCTAACCAGTCAGGAGCCCGGGATTTATTAGTGCAACACAGGGAATGGATTGCGTGTGGAATAAGGAATGCTATCCCAAAACCAGTAAATTGGTCTAAATTGTATGAAATTAAACAAGATAAAGAAGAATCCCCATACAGATTTTCTGAGCCGATTGAGGAAAGGGATGTGGGGATGTCCTCCTTTGGATCCTGCCTCTCAGGAGGGAAGGGGTCAGCGGATGTTCCTGTTTTTGGGACAGTCGGCAGATAGAGGAAAGTTGCAGACAGTGCAGGGAGCAGATGCTAGAGATTTGGTGAGATTGCTGGAGAGTGTGTGGCAAGTGTATTGGAGTGGAGACAGTCAGAAAGAGAGAGCAATGAGCAAGACAATGGCTAATACTACAGTGGCTGCTTTACGAACTGCGGGAGGCCAGGTACCCTCTTGGAACCCATCAGGAAACAGCACTAATGAAAGGAGAGGGGCAGGGAGAAGTGGCCTTATAAGTGCCCTTACCATACCATAAGGCAATTAAGTGCCCCACCTAGGGGAAATCAAACACTCCTGAAAGGTCAGTGTGCTTACTGTAAGCAAACGGGGCATGGGAAGAAGGATTGCCTGAAACTGGGCAAGTCAGAAACTGATTGACGGGAACCAGGGGAATCTTTCCTAGCGGAGCCCTTGGTAAAAATTCAGCTAGGGAAAGAAAGGAAACCTGTAGAATTTCTTAGTAGATACAGGGGCCACACTTTCAGTACTAAATCAGATTTTATTGCCTGTAAATGAACAAAATATCAATATCATGGGAGCAACTGGGCAAGCTGAGAAAGCTTTCTTTTTAAAATTGTTAAAACTTAAAATCGGGAAGAGTGTGGGGATCCGTAAGTTTCTTTACCTGCCTGAAGCTCCTAGACCACTTTTTGGGAAGGGATTTACTAGAACAATTGAATGCTGAAATAAAATTTAAAGATGGAGAAATTGAATTTAAAATGCCAGAAGAAACCCACCTTGAAATTTTAAGTTTGGCTCTCACTGAACCTTAAATTAGGGAAGAAGAAATTATACAAGAAATAAAGGACCAGGTATACCCAGGAGTATGGGCCTCAGGAATACCTGGAAAGGCTAAATATGCAGAATGGGTTGTTGTTAAACTTAAAGAAGGGGCGCAACCTGTTAGGGTAAAGCAATATCCCCTGAAATTGGAAGACAGGCGATGAGTGAAAAACGTTATAGAAGAATTTATAAAATTCAGACTATTAATTGAATGCTCTTCAGAATATAACACTCCTATTCTTCCTATCAAAAAGCCTGATGGGAAAACTTATCAATTAGTGTAGGATTTGCAGGCAATAAATCGGGTAGTTGAAGATTTTCATCTGTTAGTGGCAAACCCGTATACTTTGTTAACTAATTTAAAGGAAACCTATGAATGGTTTACTGTATTAGACCTAACGGACGCATTCTTTTGCCTCACCTTGGCTCCTGAAAGCTGCAATTTATTTGCCTTTGGGAAAAACCCTGATAAAGGGTGAAAAACCCAACTAACCTGGACAGTATTACCTCAAGGATTTAAGAACAGCCCCACCGTTTTTGGAAATCAATTAGCCAAGGAATTAGAAACATGGGTGAGGCCTCTGGGAAATGGGATTCTTTTGCAATATGTGGATGATACTTTGATAGCTACAGAGAAGAATGAAGAGTGTGAAGAATGGACTATGAGTTTGTTGAATTTTCGTGGACTAAGTGGTTATACAGAAAGCCCAGATTTTGAAGAAAGAAGTAATATGCCTGGGATTCATGATTTCAAAGGGACAGAGACAGCTCAGGAATGACCAAGAGGAAGCCATCTGCAGGACCTCAGAACCGACCACGGTAAAAGAGCTTTGAACCTTTTTGGGAATGACAGGTTGGTGCCAACTGTGGATTTATAATTATGGACTTCTGGTGAAACCTCTATATGAACTTCTAAAAAATAGCCAGACACAATTAATATGGATTGGTGAAGCTAGGAAGGCGTTTAAAGAACTGAAATTGGAACTGATGAGGGCCTCAGCTTTAGGCCTGCCTGATACAACAAAGCCCTTCTGGTTGTTCTCATATGAAACGCAAAGAGTGGCTTTGGGAATTTTGGCTCAGAAGCTGGGCCCGCATAGACAAAACTGTAGCATACTTCTCTAAATGATTAGATGAAGTAAGCAAAAGATGGCCAGGATGGCTCCGGGCAGTGACCGCCATTGTTCTGATTGTTCAGGAAGCTCAAAAATTTACTCTGGGGCAGAAGATAATTGTGCACGCTTCTTGCGCTGTAACCTCCCTTTTGGAGCAGAAAGGGGGACACTGGCTCTCGTCATCAAGATTCTTGAAGTATCAAACGGTGTTATGGGAACAAGATGATACTGAAATTGTCATATCTACCCTTATAAACCCTGCTTTCTTTTTAAGTAATAAACAGAAATTGGAGACTGTCTTGCATGATTGCACAGAAACCGTCGAGACTGTGTATGCAAGCAGGCCAGACTTGAAGGAGGAGCCGCTGGAGGAAGCTGACCACACATGGTACACCAATGGGAGCAGTTTTGTAAAGAACGAATGGCAAGATATGCTGTGACGACCACAGACCACCTGGAGGAAGCAGAATCACTCCCTAAACGCACATCTGCACAACAAGCAGAGATAACTGCTCTAGTGAGAGCCTTGGAGCTTGCCAAAGGACTGCGAGTGAATATTTGGACTGATTCAAAGTATACCTTTGGTGTAGTCCATGCCCATGGAGCAATTGGAAAGAACAAGTACTTTTAACTGCTCAAGGGAAAGGTATAAAACATGCTGATACTTTTAGAAGCTGTACAACTTCCATCAGCAGTGGTGATTATGCATTGCAAAGGACATCAGAAAGGTAACACTGACAGGGAAGTAGGAAATAAATCGGCTGATCACGAGGCAGGACAAGCTGCAGAAGAAGGTGAGGTATTACGTTTAATTCCTGAAAAACCTTTGCCACAAGCTGAGACAATTAAATATGATAAGAAGGATCAGAAGTTAATTACTAACTTTAGACGCTGAAATTGGCCCATCAGGATAGACGGTGTTAAAGAATAACAGAATAATAGTTCCCTTTAGAATATTATGGGAACTTATAAAAGCAGAACATGATAAAACTCATTGGGGAACTGAAGCCTTGTATAACCCCCTTACCAAGCAAATAGTAGCCAGAAAACTGTATCAAACTATAAAAACCAGTCAAAGGGTGTGAAGTATGCCTAAAGAACAATCCCAAGGTAGAAAATTGTATGAGATTTGGGAAAATCAGTAAAAAGAATGTTCCAGGTCAGAATTGGCAGATAGACTTTTTTGTGAATGCGTAGCATGTTGCTAAGAGCAGCCTACGTAATCGTACCAAAGCCAGTGAAATCTCCTTGGAAACAAATACAGCAGCTTTAATTGAAGAAGGTCCGTTATAACTGAAGTAAGTTGTTCATTTTGTTGTGGATAATACTGAGAGAGACCAGTTTACTTCCTTGACTTCACTGGCTGCTATGGACACGTTCCTGCTTTCACTCAGGAGGTTTGGGAGTCTTGAATGTTTATCCTGAGGGACACTTACTGCAATATAAACTATAATGACTCTGATGAAACAAAACGTCCCTGCTTTGATTATATTGCAAAACTACAGAAGATAAACACAAGCCAGGTAACCCTGTGTACTATGGACTGAGAGAAGGCAGCAAAAACTAGACCCTGCAAATTAATGTAATAAACAGACAAAAATGATCAAAGCAATAGAGGCTTTATAGGAATGCTGCGCTTCTGGAAAGATTTTAAAGGCGTATTTTAAGGAAATTATTTCTCTTAGCTCTTTTCTGTTTCCTCTAAATAACAAATGTATGTGTAAAGAGAATAAGCAATGAAATTCCTGACTTTATTGCTAAACCTTTGTCTTATTAGCAGTTGCCCAGCAGTTTCAAGGGATTCCCTTGCATCTACAACTGCCCATGCCTTTTTCTAACTTGCTGTATTGTGATATTTTAATTTTATGAACAGGGTTTTGGAACTCCCTAGAAAAGGGGGGTATAGGCATCTATTGGCACTGATACCTTTTCTGGGTGGCCTGAAGCTTTCCCTTGTAGAACAAATAAAGACTGAGAGGTAACTAAAATTTTATTGAAGGAAATTATTTCTAGGTTCAGAGTGCCAGAAGTGATCTCCTCCAATAGGGGACCACGCCTTGTGTCTGATGATAAGAATTTGGGCTTTACCTAAGATAATGAAGTACAATAACTTAGAACCTTTGTAAAGGTGTTTACAAAGCTTAAAAGAAATAAGGGGAATGAAAGGGTTAAGGCCTTGGCTAGAAGGAGGATGTCCTAAGTGCCTTAGATACTTGGCTGAGTGCAGGAGAGCTTTCTGGTGACAATGGTTGTGAGATAAGGAGGCTCCTGGATAAATCTCACTTTAACAGATATGCAAAGCCATAAGCGAAGGTTTACGTGATCTGGTCAATCATCGAACACAATGAAGAAGACTACAAGCCTTCATGTGAAGAGGATGACGCATTTGGATCAGACACTTGCATATGTTAATGAGTTCCAGGAAATCTCATGTTTATGTAAATGAATTCTTGTGAGTGCTGTGAATAGGTATGACTTTGTGGTATATAACCTCTGAAGGTTTACCAAATCGTTGGAGCATTTATGGAGGAGAATCCCCAATGCTACCCCGGCGCTGCTAATAAAGAATAACCTGCTTAACAGTGCTTTGTGCTGTGGAGTCACTTTGTTTCAAGTGGGTTTCAGAAACACTGCTGAGAGGTTAATTCAGAAATACTTCTTCACTATTTCAGTATTATTTGTATGAATCTCTCCCATTTGTGATCTGAACCTTTACCCCTTCTCTCTTTCAGCAGGAAGAGCAGCAGCTAGGAAATCAGTGGGGTTTACATGCTGACCATGTTAAACATCATCTCAGTTCAGGGGAAAGGAGTGAGGGGGGACCAAAACACAAACACCCAATTTTCCAGGCTGTTTTGGTTTTAGATTTCCTTGCTATCAAGAGATTAGTTACTGCACAGGTTTCTTTCTAAACAGGGTTGTTTTCTTTTAAGCCAGGCTCTGTGATGTACGGTTAGAGAGACTGGCAGCTTTAGTTCCTATCATGGTGACTTAATTGTACATATAGCATGGCAAACTGTGGCAGCCTGTGTTGGCGTGCAGAGACTTGAGGTGGTGATACTTCGTCTTTCTCATAGAGGAACAATTTAAAAAGAGAGAATTATAATTTGCTGGTAGATAGTGAACGCTTTGTGTATGATAATACTACTTCTGTCATAGGAGCTGAACAGAGTAATAAAAATAGGTAAATCACAACTATGATAAGTAAGTGTTTTCACAGAACTTTAAAGACAGGGATGAGGGGGGTGGAATGGCCTTTGTTTCAACAAGAGCAGTGTCAGTGTTGTAGAGGTGAGCTGCGTTCTTTTTGTAGAAAATGCTGTTATAAAATGTATGCACTTATGTAATTTTTTTGTCTAATGAGATTTTACTGAATTCACAAATGCAGCCTGAAATAAATCCTCTGCGATAATGAATATTGCTATTTGTTCCTGTTTAAAAAAATCTATTTAGGCATATTTTAAAGTAACTAAAGGCCAAACAGATCCATTTGTAGTCTGTTCAACGTTTATGTTGTGATAACTAAGACTCTAATCCAGAGGTATATTTCTCAGTTCTTTGAAATTTCAGACATTGTTTAGTGTGCACTACAGTAGCTATGTAGATCCATTTTTTTACCGTTTTGGTTGAAATACTGACTTAGATCCAAGAAAATTTAATGGAGCTATCTACTGAGTAGATTTTCTAGATGAATCTAAATTACTTTCTGCCTTACAAAATCAAATCCTGTAGTGCCCATCTGTTTTCTGTCCTACTACCTGGACCTGATCTATATGGACAAAACATGTTGTATCTGTAGCAACACTAGTGTCAAAAAGGAGGTATTTTGTATGGAATGCCCCTAAGCAATAAAATTCAGTATTGCTGCAAACATGTATTGGTCTTAATTCTGACAACTGATACAGCAAGTGCTATCATGATCATTAAAGTCTGTGGATCTTGTCCTTTAAAAAAAAAAGTCTAAATTGCTACTAGTTCGTAAACTGATTAGTGATTTGTCAAGTTACTTAGTAGGAACTGTCTTGAATTATTTCACAGTAACCACCTGTCTCTAGTTTGCCTCTTGACTGTATATGTAAGTACACTTGGATGGAACCTTAGAATAAGCATTTTTAAGATACTTGTGTAGTGTCACATTACTAGCTCTGAAGGTTCTCAGTATCTGTTTTGTGTTTTTTTGCAGATGATACAGCTCTAGAGGAAAGATTTGTCTTCACGACTTGCTTTACAGTATCTGAATAGTGAAAGCACAATGGACACTTTTTAGAGTTTTACAGAAATCAGAAATCATCTAAGAACAAGAACATTGGACTTCTAGGAATAACCGACTTTAGAGAGCCCAGAAATTGGTCACTGATAAACCTAATCTAGCCTTACAGCTTGGGAATGAATACCATTGAGACAGCGAAGCTTGAAGAGCATATGGAGGGTCAAAATAATGACACTTCTAATGGCTACTCACGACCTACTCTCTCAGTCAGTGAAGAGAATAAAAATGGCACTAGCAAACCAAAGGGCTTGTCTAATGGCTTGCGAAAACCAACAAAGAAATATCCTGATTACATCCAGATTGCTATGCCTGCTGAGTCTAGGAACAAATTTCCTCTGGAATGGTGGAAAACAGGCATTGCCTTTGTCTATGCTCTCTTCAACTTGATTCTAACAACTGTCATGATCACTGTGGTGCATGAGAGAGTACCTCCGAAGGAGCTAAGCCCTCCCTTGCCTGACAAGTTTTTTGATTACATTGATCGTGTGAAATGGGCTTTTTCTGTATCAGAAATAAATGGAATGATACTAGTTGGATTATGGATATTCCAGTGGTTGTTTCTTAGATACAAGTAAGTAGATACTTATTTTCTTTTTCCCTCTACTATGTGTTTTCAGAATGTTGATTTCCCTTGTTCACTTTGGGCAGAAGAAATCTTATGGTAGTATCTGTAGCAGTATTGTAGGATAGGACTGCAGGAAAATGACAAAGGGATGACTTCTTTAGAAAATGTTCCAGTGTGTATGCTGGATACTGAAACGCAGGTTTCTCCTGATTGTGTTCAATAATGTTTTTTTAAATCTGAATTTTCACATCTATGTTGTACTAGTCAAAGTTATTCTGGGCTTGAGCTTTTCAAAGTATGCTTACTGATGTGGTGATGTTTGAATAGAAGAAATCATGGTGATGTAAAAAAATCTCATCCAAATTTGAGAAGGAACCCAGTGTCCTGTGCAGTTAGACTAGAAACTTTTTCCTTTCTCTTCACTTGCTTAAACTACACATATTTAAGTCAAGTATGTGGTTATAATATGGGACTAAAGAGAAGGTCACTGAGTTGAGGAAAACTATGCCAGACTGCACACCTAAGTTAGACTGAGGCCATGTTAAATTGGTTAGATAGCTTTGTGGTAGTTATGTACTATTATAAGCTAGCAAGACTAAAACCTGAAGAAAGACTTTTCAATATTTGATTTAGAGAAGTGTGTGGTGAAGAGCAGGAGGTGGAGCTGCTCTTTATTTCTAGGGATTTAACTATATGATAAAGCTAGAGCTCCGTAACTGCTGTATGTGTATCTTGCATGTGAACTTTGTACTCAATCTTTTTCCACCCTTCCCTTACTTTCAGATCCATAGTGGGACGTAGGTTCTTTTTTATAATAGGAACCTTGTATCTGTACCGCTGTATTACTATGTACGTTACCACCTTACCTGTGCCTGGAATGCATTTTCAGTGTGCGCCAAAGGTAAGAGCCTTCTCTCCTTAATTCTTGCCTTAGTTTCTGCCTGAGTCCTTATGGCTCATTAGAGCAAATGGAATGTTCCAGGTGTTATTAAATAACACAGATAGTTGATGTCTTCAGAAACATATAGTGAGAAACTGAAAAGTTTGTGATACAGAATCCGCATGATACAGAAGGAGGCTCAAGCCGTTACTGCAGTTAAGATGCTTTAAAAGAGAGTACCTACGTTGAAATAGCATGGCTACTTAATTAGTAAACTTGTTTCTGAGGCTCAAGCTAATTGCTGTAGTAATGCAGCAATGTTATTTCTTACCTGATGGGATACCTAAGGTTAATATTGTAATTCTTAAGCAATACACAAGCTTGTGTTGCAGTATCCTTTTAAAAACCCCACAGTGTTATAATACGCTTTGTCCTGTTGCTCGCACTATTTTGTCAAGAGCTGTTGCAATACCTGAAGTCAGCTGCCTGTCCCTGTTTCCAACTTGCAAAATGTATATAAATGACTAAAACAAGTTCAGCTATTTAAATCAGCTGATGCATGTAGAAGCATATACATACTACTATTCCTACAAGAATACTTACAAAGTTTTGTGGCGGTGTGGTTAGGTGGTGACACAAAGGAATTCTGTTACTGCCATTTTAGGTTACTAATAAAAAGTTGTAGACATATTATTGCCTTGGAACAAATTGTATCATGTTGGCTGTACAGTGCGCTTGAGAGACAAAGAAGCAATTTGTTTGTGCACTGAGAAGATAAACATTTTGAAACCTAAAAATATTGCCAGTTTGCTTGTGGCATAAACTTGCTTGTGGGATAAATTTGTCAGTGCTTATGTAGGATCTCATTGGTCTTGAGGTACAGCATCATGTCTGTTCAGTCTTGTTCTTTCTTATTGGGACAACTTAGGAGCACAGCGGATGAACTGCTTTTCTTATGAATCAGTATCTATTTGAAAAAGCTCTGTTTACGTACCGCTGTTGTAAAGACTCAACTATTTTGTTCTAGTAGCTTGGGGAATGACCTTGTGTGTAGTAGACTGTATATGGAGGAATGGGAAGAGGATGAAGCAAAGGAAAACTTAAATGTCTCTGCTGAATGTGCATTTTGCTGGCATGAAAACAGGATGGATTACTTGAACTCTGGAAAAACTTGACAGCTCTTCTGGATTTCTTTTTTGTCCCATGTGAATATTTTTCTGATTATGAAAACCTCAGTTATCCCTTTATCTTGTTTGGTTTTTTCCAGAGTTAATCTTTAAAAAGCTAGGTGAAACTGAGTGTTTGCATAGCATCTATGAGAAATCAAAAGCTGATCCTAATGTATGTTTAAAAAAAAAAAGTCTTCTAAATCTGAATAAGTCCTGACTGCTTTTGTAACCAAAACTAAAATTATGCGAGTTTGAGGTTTTCGTCCTGTGGAAACGTTGCTTGGCTCTGAGCAGAAAGGCAGAAGCAGTACATGAGGTTGTGCTCTATTGGAACCAGTTTTGAATGGGTTTCATCTGTTCTGTCAATGGCTATAATGAGATACCTGACCTTACAAATTTTTAATGTTTACCTTTCCAAAATATTCTGCATCTCACTCTCATATAATGCATATTTTAAAATAGCCCGGGAAATCATAGACAGAATGCTAGTGTTACCAACCTGATCTTTAGCACCTGTCAACTTTCACATGCATGCTTATTTGTTTATGTGATAGAAAGCCAAAGAAAATGAAGATAACTTCTGTCTTTTTCTTCCTATCTCCCTGAATCCACATATGTTTGGGCAAGAAGTTTACTGAAACCACTTGCAGGGTATCTTAAACTTTTTTCTGTACTTTTTTCTGCTGTTGTAGCTGAATGGAGATTCTCAGGCAAAGGTTCAGAGGATCCTGCGACTGATTTCTGGTGGCGGTCTATCCATAACTGGATCACACATCCTATGTGGAGACTTCCTGTTTAGTGGTCACACTGTGGTATTAACGCTGATCTACCTGTTCATCAAAGAGTGTAAGTGATGGTATTTCAATGCGCTTTTCTTGTTCAAATCTGTTGTACTGGGAAAACACGTGATAAGTGAAAGTAAAAACTGTTGCACTCCAGAAGTTACTAGTCAGCTGTACACAGACTGTGTACGTGTATGGGTTTGAAATACAAAACAGTACTTTGCTGAGCGGAAAAGGAACATGGGTGTAGTAAAAGTGGTGTGGGCTTTAATTGAGGGCTTAGTGTGACTAGACATCACTTCTGTCTCTCTATACAGAGTGTTTGCTGGCTGATTGAAGCAGGATAGCTTTTCATTATTCATTGACAGGTTATTCAAATTTGGGGTAAAATGTACTGTAGTTAATTCAGCAGATTAGGTCTGTGCAAGTTGGCTGATACACCTTGGATGTTAAGGAATTGTTATGGCTTGAGCACAGCTGCATTGCACACTTGTACTGCATCCAGAAGCAATGTTAATTCTTTTAAGTGTGCTGTACATCAGTTACTCCAAACAATGGAAAGTTGATTCATGCTCCTTGGATGTGTTCTGCTAGAGTCTCCTACTTACGCCTCTTGAAGTTGATAAGAATTCAGCAAGTAGCCAGAAGATACAGCTGGGGTTATGGTTTCCCCCTTTGCTTTATGTTGCTATGGGGGGAAAAAATCTGTGCTGCACACGCAGCATTGATTGAAGCTTTGGAGAACTGAGCACCAGCTTCTAGATCTGATATTTGGTAAGCAGTGCTTCTACCCTGGGAACTTGCCTGCTCATGAATGTGTAGTGGAGTTCCTTTTCCAGTTCACATGTTTGGAATTGGAATCTTCTACTGTTGAGTCTCAAAGTATGCGAATGCTAGCTTGGCTCATGAGAATGTGTAATTCTCACTGAAGCAAAAATAAGACTAGCCAGCATCAGTTGAATGCCTTTGTTATATTAAAATGTTGAGGGGAGTAGTTGCAGTACAAATTCTGCTGTAAACAAAAAACACAATATAAAAACCACCTGCTTAATATGATAAACTTCAAATCTGTGAATGAGAGACATTCTTCAAATGGTGGTTTAAGACACTGATTATCGTCTGCTGATTCTTAGGCCTAGGTCCTTATGTCAAGTGAAGATTACTGGGGACTGGGGGAACGGCATGTGTAACTCATCAATATTACCGGAACAGTATTAGGCAAATAGCCTAATAATAGATTTATTTGTTTCCCTTGTTTTGTGTATGTTATTGAAGAGTATGTGACCAGCATTGAGCTGCAATATCTTTAGTACCAGGAACGATGCAGCTAACCCAATGTTTTTAGAGCTAATGCAACTCCTATAATTTTATCATAAAGGGTTGGAAGAATTGTATTGTACAAATTCTTGTAGTAAGCCCTTTGCTGTCTATTCTTGGGCATATATTTCAGTGGAGTTGTCCACTATAAACAAGAAATGCATAGCTGTCCTTTTTCTGTCTCCCATATAATTAGCAAAATGTTATCTGTGCAAGGGCGTAAGCCCTGTAATTGCTCTGAATTAGAGGTTGCTTATGGTGTTCTTTTCTGCTCTTGTGATGATATGTATTCAGTACAAGATGCATTCTTAGGTGGTTGTTATTTTTGGCTGAGTGGATTTTTTTGCTCTGCTCTTCCTTTTATCCTTTGCTGCTTCTTCACTTATTCCCCCGCACTCCAGGTTTTTGCCCAGAATAGTTATTTACATTTTTAGCCTTGGTATGTCTGTCTTGCTTGGGGCTGTTTTCATCAACTTCTTCAGATGACTTGGCTCTTTTTTTTTTAATCAGTAACAGATTTGTCTGCAGGGCTTTGGGGAGAGTTAAGAGAATTCTACTGTTTTGACACTTGCACCAAAATTTCAGTCCTCCTACAGTAATGATTTTGCACAGGCCTCTCAAACTACTACTGGGTAGGCTTGTTGAGATCAGTAACTTTTCTGCTGGTACTGTGTGAAAGTAAAGCTGACCGTTGCCCCACAAGGCAAGGGGTGCCAAAACCTCCCACTGTGAGTGAAGTGAAGCCCATTAGCCTGTCAGAAGTTATGAATGGTCATTGTGACACTTGAGGCATTTTCCAGTGGGGAAGGACGGGCACGGGAACTTTTTCTATTGAAGTGGCTTAAATACATTTTGAAGAATAGCTTCACTCCCGTTTGTTAATCTTTAATGAAAGGGTATAAATTCACATACTGTACTTTCCCATATAGTGTATTGTGTTTCACAGAACAGAGGTTTTATGCAACGCAGTTAAAACCTAGGAATTAAAATAAGAGAGTATTTTCCTGTTTAATCTGTGGTGTCTGCTCAGGTTATATCAATTCAAGACATTTTACTTGAGTGTAAGTTTGCTTGAGCATAGTCTGTAAAAAGAACACAGATTCAATACGTCCGAGTAAAATAACCACAGTGTGTGTTGCGTCTTGCCTCAATTCTGTCTCTTCCCCTGCACCCTATACCCTAGAAGTGATTTAATTGGAAAACTTAGTTAATTTGACTAGAAAATGGGTGATGGTGCTGTCTGTCTCTTAACTGCGAGCTTATCTTGGGTTCATTTTACAAAGTAAGAACACCTCAGTAAGTTTGCATAATTCTTTAGTCTTATTTTCTGTGTTGAAGCAGAATTCTTATACCACACAGGTACAAATGAGTTATGTTTTAAAATTTAGTAGCCTTAACTAAATAATACCTTTTTATCTTTTCCCCTTCTCTTTGTGGGATCACTATAATAATGCATACGGCTTTCTTCTGTTGTTTCCTGTCACCTCCCTATTTCACAGATTCACCACGTCATTTCTGGTGGTATCACTTAATATGCTGGCTAATGAGTGCTGCTGGCATCATTTGTATCCTTGTTGCTCATGAACACTATACCATAGATGTCATCATTGCTTACTATATCACCACACGGCTTTTCTGGTGGTACCACTCAATGGCTAATGAAAAGGTGAGTATCAATGTATAGCCTGCGTTTGTTAATATGCTGAACAGTCAAAATCAGTTCTTAATTTTGAAATAAAAATAGAGGTTCCATATTTAAGTTTAAACAAATTGGGCAAGGAGTTTGACTTTTAAGTAAATATTCAGTAGTTTGAGAGGTTTTTTTTTTTGATCTGCACCTGTTACTGTTTCAAACTTTTTTATATAGTTATTTTTGAAATTCCTGGTGTTTTGGCTTAAAAACATTTTTTTGAACTTCGAGGTTTATTGCTGTAGTGGATGTATAGAATAGCTCTTATCTGCCTACACTTAGGAATAAACAGTAGTTTAGTAATAAAATTTCTGAGCAACCTGAATTACCTAGACCATCCTAAAAGTATAGTGACAGTTCTTCTGTAAATGTCACTAAAAGTACATTGTTCAGAATGTATCTGCTGCAGTTGTTCCAAGAACACTTCCAAGTAGGAGCATAGCTCTCAAGCCATCTAGTTTTCAACTATTAGTCCTCAGTGGAAACATGACATGCCAAAAAGACTAGAGTGCTTTGTCTCCCTATGTTTTGCACAGCAACAAAAAAGCATCCCTTTGTGTTACAAACGCTCAACTTGTAGTATACATTTGGACAATGATGTATACACTATCTCAATACTCTTGTTTTTTTCTAAGCTGAATACACCTCCTCTTTGCAGGAGTGCATGCGAACGTACTTCATTTTTGCAGTTGTCTTGACTCAATGTAATTGCTGATAATGCTTTAAACTGATTGTCTGTTTCCGTTTCCTCTTTACCTACTTGTGCCAATACAGACTTTAAAGGCCTCTTCGCAGACAAATTTTCTCTCTCGAGCATGGTGGTATCCAATATTTTATTTCTTTGAAAAGAACGTGCAAGGATCTGTTCCTTGCAGCTTTTCATGGCCGATATCTTGGCCTCCCAGCTGCTTCAAATCTTCATGCAAGAAGTATTCACGGGTTCAGAAGACAGGAGAGGACAATGAAAAATCTACCTGAAAAAAAGAAGGAAAGCATCTGCTCTGTTTTTTTTTTTACTAAAACAATAATGCTGTCACCAAAGTTCTTGAGGACTACACTGTAACTGAAGAAGTGGACCAAGCTTCTGTGCAATTGATTGGAAAAACAATTGTAGACACACATTGCCGTTTCATATATTTTCCTGTTATCAGGCTGTACAGACCTATTTACTCTTCAGTGCTAATGCACAGAATGCGCCACTGATGGGATTTTTTTATTAAAGGAAAAATGGAGCAGGACTTTGCTTTACTAATGAGATAGAGGTGCCAAAGACCACATTAACACTTTCATTACTAACTATCACTCCTCCACAGAAGCACCCAAAAATCTCATCTTCAGAGTTCTGGAGTGCGTAAGGGCAAAAACGTGCTGAAATGTAAGGGCACGATATCGGCATATTGAGGTATATATAAAAAAAGCACCACAGTTGTGGGAAGTGGCTTGTTGCATTATTCTTGCTAATGAAGGTAAGGCCTTTGCGTGACTGGTACAGCTGGAAGCAAGTCTTGACCTTTTTTTACACTCTGTGGGTATGAATATCTTATGACCCTAAAATACTGCTTAACACCATTATCTCCCATATATTCTACTATATACCAATTTTTACATTTTTATTAGTAATTTTATATCTAAACTGTTGTGCTACCTGATGACTTTGCAAATTAGGGATAGCTGCTAACATCAGAGCTCAAGGAGCCTAAAATTTTATTTTTAAAAAAGGACGCACTTTCAAAGTCTAAATCTAATTGCAGTTTGGCCTTGTGTATATAGCTATACAGTGCCTGTCGGTGTATGTACATGCATGTACACACAAAAGCACACACTGCTGTGTAGTTAAACACATGTTAAACAAAACTACTTACTGGAAAGAGTGATCATACAGTTATTAATTCCGGCAGAAGTCCTACAGATCTCACCTGCTTGAGGAATGCAAGGCCAGGTCCAAAATGGGGCTATATTTACAATAAACTTTTTAATTTTAGTAGCTATCTCTCGCTTGAAACTATGTAGCAAGTTTGCTTGGGAGCCATAGTTCTTCACTGGATTTTTTTTTTTTACCTTTGGCACGTGTTTCTGTGACTTACTTTAAGACAGCAAAAATTGCCGAGGTGAATACCTACAACAGTAGCATTTCTTCAATTATTACCTGAAACCATTTCATATTAAATGATACTCTGGCAGAACTCACATGCAGATTCCTTTTTCCCCCAGGGTTTCAGTCCCACTAAAATGGTTATTTAAGCAAGTGGGCTGAGAATGTGTAAAGTTACCATGGCAAACATAGCAAAACCACAAATTAACAGCTACCTGGTTCTTGTTGGTTTTTATTGTTTTGTGTTGTTGGGAAAGCAAAGTGGAAAATTAGCATACCATGTTTAACCATTTATGTTCTGTATTCTGCAGTTAACTCAATTTTATTTTCAAATCTTCAGTAAAACCTGATGGCAAAGATAAAACTGCGTTAAGTGTTGAAGTGATACTAATATAAAGGAAATGCTGCTTATTTTAAGAATGTCTTGAACTGAGTGACAAGTGTGAACACAGTTTAAATAATGACAACTTGTTTTTAAAAAAAATCTAGTTAAAGTTATAAAATGCAATACAGAGTATTCAAATACTTTTTTTTCAGTTAAGGGGATCAATTGCTATGAGTTGTACATGAGAATATTATTAATGTGCATTTCAAATATTTTTGTGCATTATCAAAGTGATACAATAAACAATGTTCCTTACAATACATCCTTGGTGAAACTTAGCTAAGAAATTATTCTGCTGATGTTTGGTTTTGTTATTTAAAATAAGATGCTTAGACTCTTATAACATGAAAGTTGTGTGTGTGTATTGGCATACCTGTGTTTTCATTTGCTCGCTCCTGGCAGACCTTGAGCAGCTAAAAAGCCAGTATCAAAACATATATATATATATATGAAAGTCCTTTTTCTGTAGCATGTAAATGAATCTTTACAATGTCAGCCTGTAAATCTCCCAAGATACTTGTTATATCAATGCTACTTCATAGAGCATAATATGTTTTTTGAAGCTGAGTTCTAAGCTTTATGATACCTTTAAATACAGCCATGTTAAGCCACTTGTAGTAATACTATCTTTTAGAAATAATGAATGAATTTCATTAGTGGTAACCATGCCTTGAAAATAACATGATGAAAAGTGTTCCAGTAAGGAGATTAAAAAGTGTTTTTCATCTGGTGGCTGAATAATAAATACTTTGATAGTCTAGATAGCTAATTGTCTGCGTAACCACCACTGTGTCTCAGTGGGACTTCTGTAATATATCTGTAAGTAGAATTTCTTCATGCAGGATGAGATGTTTGGTGTTTTTACACTTACTTCTAGAAGGAAAAAAATATAAAAGTGATGAAATAGAACCAGGTAAAGATTATGCTTCTGTTGGGCAGTATAAGCTTTCATTCTACGGCTGAATTTGGTAAAACTTCTATTGTAATACAAAAGGAAAGTTTAAATGGCACCCCTAGCTCAAAATACTTGATTCTTGTTCTGGCTCGGCCCTCCCTAAAGGTCTTAATTTTTTGCCATTGTACTGAAGCCCTCAAAATGATGTGTGTGTGTTTAATTAGCAGAAAATTCCATTTCTCTGTCTCAATAGCTTTAAATTGGTTTTGCAATCTTGGATGGTATAGATGTATTTGAAAACTCTTTAGGCCTACATCTAAGGTGATGAAATGGGGTAAGTAATGGTATGTGCTAGTGCCTTACTGCTGTAGCAGTCTATCCAATACAAATCGCAGATGGTACATAAAATTGATTAATCTTAAGAACTGAGGTGATCATTGTATATAAATACTCTGAAGCTGAAAACATGGTTTCATCCTAAGAGGAAAAAGAATTGCAGTGGGTAAAAAGAACAGGAGAAACTCAGACTGCACTAATGTACTGATCACTTAATTGTAGGCTTATTTGGGCTGTATATGTCCAATGTTTTGCAGTCTGTCCCTATTTTTTTTCCTGGAGTTACAATAATCTGGCTTACAGATGTCACATGAGCTGCACCTGTACTGTCACTATAAATAAAATGCTTCTTCATTCTACTGAAGAGCACTTACATGTTGAACTTCCCAGATAATTTAAAAAAAAAAAAAGGCACTGCACTTGTACACCTGGCATGTCGGTATGACTTAGATGCTGTTGGGTGCTTTGCATTTATGACACAAGCTTTCTTAAACGTGTAACCTAAGTTTAAACCTGGATTTTAAAGGTTAACTTGAGCTCTTAAAGAAATGTGCTGCTACACAGTAATGCTGCAGATGCTGAACGCCAATGCCAGGAATGATTAAGGTGTACTTGAAACCACTGTAAATTGGCATTTTAATAGTAGGTGCTTAGCACCCCTTCGTGGACGTAACTGGTACTGATGTTCAGCATTCTTGACTGCTGTTTTCTGGGAAAGATGGCTACAGGCGGGGGGAGTAACAAAAAGAGCTGTACTAAACGTGACTACGAACTCTAGTACTGGATTTGTTTCCCCCCTTAAAAAAAAAAGGGGGTGGGAAAAGGAAGTAAAAAAAATCAAGACTAGTTAAATGTTGATACACACTACCTTCATCTCATAGAGAAGTAAAGCTCAACAACAGAGACAGAATTGGGAAGTATTTTTTAAGAGATGAGAGAGAATTATCTTAATTACTTTGCAAATTGCAAATCCACTTATCTGTATCTTAAATCGGAATCTGTTCAAACTCTGGCTTTCTCTAATCAGTAGTATCTGGTTAGAGAATTTATCCTAAGTTGTTTGGTACTAACCCAAATTTTTTTTCTCCTTTCAGTAGATATAAAATATGATTTACAGTTCTAGAGACCAGATCCATTAACTTCAGTGCAAGGCGAAGTCTTTCCACTTACTTTAAATGAAGTTTCCCATGGCTCTTTTTTTTAACTTAACCCAAATGACTATCCTAAAGACTTATGGGGTAATTGGGAAACATGTCCAATCTATCAGATGTAATGGAACCATTTTTCCTTACTGGCAGACTTAATAGCTGTGAAGCTCCATTGTCACATTGATATTTTTACAATATATGTGTTTTGGACTTACCTAGAAGTCTTCTATGGACACACAAAATTAGAGTGATACTGTCAGTTTGAACATTTCTGAATTTTAAAGGGATCTGTAAAAATCAGTATCTTAAATTCAGTTACCGAAGAAAAAGAGGTCTTAAAAAGAAGTACTTCTGTTGGGCACCATTCAAATGAGCGTTGCTGCTTAAGTACACGAGAAAAATATCCTAGTGTGCTTATGAAGTAACTTTGCTTATAAGTTAGCTTTAATATGATACTTTATCATGCTTCCCAGTGTCTAAAAAAATAATTGTGCCAAGAAACTGAGAATGAAGACAAAGGCTTTTGTTCTAGTATTTGCAAGAAAAAGGAAGGAAGATGAAAATGTTGAAGTAGATGGTTATCATATATTGCTTTTTATGTGAAATAGAGCTACAACTACACATACCTTCTAAGTAATGTAGAATTAAATCGTGTAATAGTGCTGAAAAAAACCCTATAAGGAAACAGGCAGTATTAAGCACTTCATTCTACAGTACAGATGTACATCTGTGGATTGTGCTGGTTCTCATCCAACTTAAAATACGAAAACAAAACCCAATTCAGAGATGCTTGGAGATTTTAAAATACTTAAATATGATTAGTGAATTTTCATAAGCTGCTTCTCCAAGCTGTCACTAATACTTTCTAAAACAAGAAGAAAGTGCTGCAATGCTTAAAACATTCTGAAGCGTTTTCTAGTTGGCTCAAGTTTCCATGGATTTAACCATTTGATTAAATCTTATTAACTTAGAAAGTAGCACATAAAAATTTCAGGCTAGGTACAGGTAACTTAAATATTGTAGGAAAATGTTCTAATTCTGAGCTCTTGTCTTACTTCTGTAGATAATCTTTCCTAGCAAAACACTTAGAATGCCTGAATGATGTCTTAAGATGAAGTACCAATATTGTGCAGTCTTTAGCATATATCTAAAATACTGGTGTTGAGGAGACCTTCTCTCCTGGTGAAAATTGGTGCTGAAAAACTCAGGATCATTTGACTTGTTTTCAGTTAAAATATTTTAATTCCTAAGGACTTGGAGTTTAGCAAATACTGTGAGAAGTTTGTTTTCTGTGACTGTTTGCTGTGGGCTAGCCTTTAACTTGAAAGATCCTCCAGGCAGGAGGAGCGGGCAGACTAGCTCTTGCTGGAAGAAGCAGTTTGTGACTTTTTGAATTCAAAGTATATTGGCTGCATAATTCAGGCAGTATTATCTGTACTATAGTGGAAACAAGATGGTATGTTATACCATTATATTTAGTGTTCGCTCTTTTCCAAATGATTCTGTATTGGTTGTCACAGTCCTTCCCCTAGATGAGGAATAAGTGTTTTTGTCCTTTATTTGCTGTGTGGTTAGTCATAACTGGTTTTGGTTCTGGTAAATGTCAATGGAAAAAATGTAGATGCATTGTATACAGTACCTAAGGCATTTTTAAAGTCTCTACTTGTGGATTTCTTCTAGCAGAAATACTCTTCTTTCAAGCTATGCCTATATAATATTAATTGCAACTCTTGTATTTGCCCTCTCCATAATAAGGGCTTTAGGAGGGTAGCATTTGTGGAACTGCAAAGACTTATTGCAGAAGAATCTCCTTTGTGCCAGTTGAGATTAATTTTCACAAAATTTCTGCTGAAATGTGTTTGAAGGTGACTTTTGCCTTTTTTTTTTTTAATTAAAAGAAAATGTGATCAGAATCCTGTCTGAAGTTAAAGGTATCTTGAGCAGCTGGGGACTCAGGCACCATGCAGGCACGTGTGTGCGCAGAGGGGTCTCTGTGGCATATGCAATACCGGATGCAGTACGCAGAGGCTCCTCTGGGAAGATAAACTAGGTTGTACTTACATAGTAGGCTGTGAGCCATCTTTGCTTGTCCTTTTGAGCTCCTTTCAGACTGAAGGCACAGCACCAGAGGTGACAATAGCTAAAAAGTATAGTGAAGATCACTTACAAACCAGAAAACTATGGAAGGGACTGAAAAGGGAGACCACTGTAAAACCAGTTATCAGAGAGCTCTGTTCTAATTCAATGGAGTATATAATCTGGTGTTACTTCAAGCATGTGAGTTGCATTTAAAATGAGTGGGTCTGTTTTCTTTTTAAATTATCAGTTATTTTTTTAATTGGAGATGGCAGGAGTGCTGAGAATATAAAGAGGAGATTTACCTCCCTGCTTACTTTTACCTCTACCAGTGAAGTGTTTGTGTATGGGCCTTAAACACTATTGCTACACTCCAACCTCTCTTCCATTTTGAGTAACTGTTTATCAGTGCTTTGTTACCTCTGTGAAAATTTGGTTTGCATTCCACTTTTTTCATAGCTTGTTACCACTCAGAATGCTGCTTGCACTTTAGCCTAGGCTGCTCTGGGCTCCTGTCTTGCTTCATCTGCTTCTTTTAACTGCCTTTTCTAAATGGCTCAATACAGAAGAGTAGGATTTACATTTGAGAAGGCTCCAAAATTAACTCTAAAGCCAAAAGGTATTTCCTTCAGACACATCTTTGCACAATTTGAAACTTGAAATTATTTTTAAGTACGAAACCTAACATCCTAGGGCATACCTAGGACATACCTCAGGAATCAGTTCTTGCTCTTTAAGTGTTTAGTACATTCATTTGTGTTTATTTTCCTGATTCAGGAGAGCATATGTGAGGTGTGAAAAAGATAAATGCTGAGTGTTTTGTGAGGTCAGGGTTACACTAAGGAACCTGAAAGTAAAAGAGGAAGTAATGATTGGATGGCAGCGGTTCTCCTGCTTTCCATGTGACTCTGAGGAGAACTCTAAAGACTTCTGTAAAAACAGTACAAGATGTCACTTTTAACAGCAATGTGGCTTCATCCTCATCAGCTGACAGCTTTTCTTGCATGATTTCTCCAAGGTTAATTGGAGCTATGTATCCAGCCTGGGAAAAACTAGGCAAGAAAAGCCGTTGGCTGCTGAGGAACCCTAGATGGTAATACAAGAATGCTGTAATACTTTCATGATAAGCTAATATCTGGCCTTTTTTTATAGTTTTAGGGTCCAGTGCTGCGAACAGTGTACAGCATAATGCTACAATAACAAATTATACTTTTTGGAGACTTTTTGTGTTGAAGTTTCTACTGACGTTTGCAAACTTGGCCTCATTTTTAACATAAGTAGTTCATAATTAGCAAAAGTTGGCTTTTATGTTGCAAAACTTTCAGGCTGACACTTTCTAGCACATGTCAGCTATTTTGGTTAAGTACATGACAACTCAGTGTTGTGACTTGCTGCATACCATGAGATACTAGAGTTGTGACTTCTAAGATGTTGCAATCTGTGTTCACTGTAAAAAAACAACCAACCAACCAAAGAAAAATATCCACAAAAAAAAACCTCACACAACAAAAAATCCCACCCAAATCAAAACTATTGCACTATAGCTATACTTTAAAAAGAGCAATAATGTGAGCATCTTGTAGCTTTTATCTCTAGAGGTGCTATCTGTCATGATGACTTGCACTGTTGACCATAAATTTGGTAAAATTATGTTAAAGGAATTGTCCTGTGTGGTTTACTTACCACATACAAGTTGAAACTTTTTATGGTCAGCCTGTGTACTAACAAATGCAATACTTGGTTAGACTACTTACATGACCACACACATCTTTAAAAACCAAAAACCTGTGTCTGTTTATGGTGCTACTGATCTCTTAAATTATCAAGAGCTGGTATTCTGTTCTTACCCATGAGCGTTAAGGAAAGCCGTTGTGACACCGTTTCAATAAAGCAAAATTTATCTACATTTTAAGCCTGTTCCAAATGCTTTTTATGTAAAATGACCCTTTTCTATTTGTTTATATAAAAACTGCAAAATATTACCGTAATTAATGCAGGAAAACATTTGGAGTCTTTATGGGTCTAGACGACACATCCAAGATTAAATTTTCATACATGCTTAGGATAGCTAATCTTCTGAAACTTGGCCTAAAAACACAAGAATTGTTGGGTAGGATCTAGGCACAGGCTAATAGTTAATAGTTCTCTGGCTTCATCATCATCGTTGAAGCTTTGGGGACAGAGAGAGGATGCAAAATGGACAAAACTGTATTATGCAGTGTACATCCATCTTTTGCTGAAACTTCTGAAAAATAAATGTGAAGGAACACGACCACGTAACCAAATCTAAAAAACAGAAGTGAAACTTGACATAATTATCAAGGCAATTCATAGTAGGACAGTATAAAAACACATGAAAGAGCCTTCAACTAGGATTGTTTAGTTTGTGGAACAGCAAAGTAATTTTCTAACTTTGTTTTTAAAGCTTTACAAGCAGCCTTCTCTTAAGGTGAAAAACTATCTTGTGCTTTCTGTTGCAGAAGTTATTGTTGCCTTTTTTTTCACCTTTAGTTATGATTTTGTGTTGCATATAATGAAGGACAACGCACTTTCAAATCTTTTCAAGAGGCATTTTTGGGCAGCAGTACCTACATTTTTCTCTCCATGGAGAATACAAAGCCTTTAGTTCTTGTTAAAGGCCCCATACATCTCAACTAGCAGTTGTAAAAGCGTCTGCCTGTAACACATTTGGAAATCCTACTATAGTCAACTCTGAAGTAAGTTTGATGCTCTTAATTGATACGGACACGTGAACATGCAGAGCAGGTGCCATGTCCAGGTGCAGACTGGCAAGTGAGCAGGGTGCATGTACGAGGGTACAGCCTGGAATGCTGCGGCACGCTTCCTCGGCTCTAAAGTAGTCACACCCTGAGGTTTTGGTCACTAAACTGCTATCTTTTGTATACTGGAATAAGTTCTCTTGAATCACTTGCACCTAGCACTTCAACAAATAAACAGGCTTCTCTAAGATCTGTTTTATGGAATTTCTGTGTCTGTGCAAAGAGTATTCCAGGTCTAGAGTAACTTCATTTAAAGCAGAAGCAAACCCACCATCTAGGGTAAAAGCAGGGCTTTTTGAGTGAACAGGGGTAGTCTAGTAACTAACAGTTGTGTTGTGTCTTGCAACTTCTCTCATGTTTGCTCTAACGGTAGGACGCTTGGAAGAACCAAAGATAGAACAGTCATCCATAACAGTTCTAAGCCACACTGAAATACGACTTATCTTTTAAAAAATTACTAGATGCTCCAGAGAAAACTGGATGTCTTTTTTAATTTACAAAAAAAAGAGAAATATGTACAGAAATATTAAGACATAAATGGCAGTATGTTTAAACGCCCTGCAAAAACAGAACCTTTGTCAAGCATGTGGCACGCGCCTGACTGAGAGCAGATTTTCAGCAGTAGCATCTGCTGTGAGTTACAGAAACATGTTTGTCAGTGCACTAGTCCAGGTCAGAACTTTCAAATATTTTCAATATCCTTTTCACAGGGAGAGTGTTTTTTGTGAATAAAGTGCCTGTGGAAATAAAAATCCCAAAGTTGCCTGCAAGCTTAAATAAAGCATGTAAAACCACAGCCTGTACTTGAAGAGAATGGGTGCTAACTCAGCAATGGTATAGAATAACTGGTCAACAGTTGTAGGTGTTGATAGGATTCAACGGCTAAGATAACGCTGAGAAAGGAACCATTGCTTTTGAGAGTTTACTGTGTTAATTAAACTTCCAATGTTTCTGCTTGTGCCTTAACTCTGTAACTTGGTTATCTTTAAAGAAAAATAAGTTAATTCAGGCTTTTTTTTTTTTTTCTTGAACACTCATTTGAATGAATCTTTACTCTGGGGTTTGTTGTTTGCTTGTTACACGGAGGGTTTTTTTCCTGTTAAAAATGGAGTCACCAAATGCTTTGATTACTCAATTTAGGGCAAAACATTTTGAGGAAAGGATTGTCCTTAAGTGCAGAATTAAATGGGGGTGGTTTTTAGTACACTGATACAAGGACTGAGGAGGAATGATTTCCAAGGAAAACATTACAGTGCTGAAACTTGTAGTTATTTGGGGTATGCAGAGTATTAGTAAACTACTTGGCTATATTTAGCTGTTAATTTTATGCTTTAAAAAGAGTCTATTTTATTCTAATTTTAATTGGAAAAACTGACTTTAATGTTGCAGCAACATGTTATTCTTAAGAAGAAACATCCATTTAATGATACTTCAAGGCAAAGTTTAAATTTAATCAGTAAATTCACTTAAAACTATGAAAGCAGTTTGATTTTTATCAAAATTAATGTGAAACTTGATCTCTGGACAACCTAGAATTGGGCATATGCCCCTGAAAACCAATCTTTGAACTGCAGATGGAGGCAAGGAGAGAATTTCTTTATCTAGTGCAACTTCTCAACTACACTGAGATGGAAGTGAGGCTAGCTTACTCTTCTAAAAAGAAAATAGGCAAAAACAGTAATGTGTTTCAGCTGTGCTGAACAGCTTAGCTGCTTATTTTCAGACTGTGGAACTTAAACTTCCTTGAGACTCAGATTTAAAATGTCTTTGGATCAGATAAATTTTCACCTGTGTTTTCTTATTTTTCTAATAGACGCTTTTTATTAGTGAACATTGTGATTAACCACTGAATTTTTGCCATATATGGACAAAAACCCCCCTGCATTCTATTCTGCCAGTTTAACTCTGTGATCTTAGTTTTTCAACTGTTTTATCCATGGCTAGTAAAATATCCATTTGCTGTTTATATTAGATTAAAGAGATTGTATCCAGTTGCCTTAATTACTTGGCGAAAACTGACCTTGACCATTTTAAGCTTTATGTATTTCTAAAATTCCTGTAACTTCTGTATAATTGCAATAAAACCTTTTAAATATAGTCCAGCCACTATTTTAAGAGCCACTTGTTCACTATCTTTACTGAATGTTCAACTAAAAAAAACCCACCAAACACCACCACCATTTTTAATGGGTAAGTACCATTTGTTCTTTGCATTTTTATTTTTCGGGGGTCACTTCAAAGGGGGTGTACTTGTGTTTTGCCCACAGTGCTTTTCTCTTAGGGAATATCAAGAGCACTTAACTATGACCCCCGATGCTGCAGCAAATGATTCAGAGAACCACACAGTAGCATTTTCCAATATCTAACTGCCTTTGTAGGGATTAAATTTTAGGTTAATGGGCTGGAGAAAATGCACTAAGATCTATTTCACATGATTGGGGCAGTTACCCTGAAATCAGTTGGGAGATTTTAGGGGTCCTGTTGTTGTTTGTTTGTTTGGGTTTTTTCTTTTTTTAATGGGGAAGGATAAGAACTAAAACCATCTTTCCTCTAAAATTTAGGTCCAGGTCTGAGGAGCCCATCTGTGCTGGTCTGCGTTTGCCAAGTGGTTACTTAAGCTAGAGCTGGGCGCTTGTTCCAGGTTTGCCCTTGGTTATGAAAACAGGAACACTCTGTGTATTGCCTTAGGTGTATTACCTAGAAGCACCAGCTTTCGTATTTGGGAGGGGGAAGAAGGATAAGCGGTATTTCCTTCGAAGGCTCAATAAAGATGTGTTTTTGCACAGGGGCCATTTGAAAGTAAGTTCTACGAGGAGCTGTCATTTTTTTTTTAACAAGATGGACCTATGTCCTTATGTTTAAAATATTTAAAGCGCAGACTCAGCTTTTGATACCACCCCCACCCTCCCCCCAAGAACTAATTTTGCCCCTGGCCGTATTTAACACAGCCCCTCGCCCTCCGTACCCCTCGCCCCAGCCGCTGCCTGGGCCGCCCCTCTGCGGGCCGGTGGCAGCGCCTCAAACTGCCCGTGAACTCCGGGCCGCTTCGCCTCTCGGTTCCCTCCGGGCGGCGCGGCACGGCTACGGCCGTTGAATCGCTGCTGGCGGCGGCGGGAGCGGAGCTGCATACCATGAGATACTAGAGTTGTGACTTCTAAGATGTTGCAATCTATGTTCACTGTAAAAAAACAACCAACCAACCAAAGAAAAATATCCACAAAAAAAAACCTCACACAACAAAAAATCCCACCCAAATCAAAACTATTGCACTATAGCTATACTTTAAAAAGAGCAATAATGTGAGCATCTTGTAGCTTTTATCTCTAGAGGTGCTATCTGTCATGATGACTTGCACTGTTGACCATAAATTTGGTAAAATTATGTTAAAGGAATTGTCNGTGAGGAGAGGAGTGCGGTGGGGCGCGACGCCGCCTGAGGGGATGGCGGCGGCGGGCACGGCCGCTTGGACGTGGGTGCTGCGGCCGCCCACCGCCACCGAGCTGCTGCTGGCGGCCCTGTGCTGCCTGGGCTGCTACTGGCTGCTGCGGCGGCCGCGGGCGCCGCCGGGGCTGCCGCCGGGCCCGGCGCCCTGGCCGCTGGTGGGCAACTTTGCCTTCGCTCTGCTCCCGCCGCCGCTGCTGAGGAGGTGGGCGGTGGAGGTGGGGGGGG
>VZSC01008257.1:28286-56981 GCA_013398225.1 Steatornis caripensis
GGGGGGCGGTGCGGTGCGGCCCCGGCGGGTGGCGCCCGGTGAGCGGGGCTCTCCGGCGGGGGCCGTTCGGCCTTGCGGCCGCCGTGCCGAAACGCGCGAGTAACTGCTGTGAGCTACAGAGCGAACCGTCGCCTTGCTTTCTGCTCGTCGTGTGTGTGCCTGTGTCCCTTGCCACCGAGGAGGGAGACTCGCCGTGCCGTCAGGCGGACGCGCAGCAGCGTCCCGGTGAGCTTCGCGGCGCAGTGGTGTGCGCGCAGCAGGCGGTGCTGCGGCGGCTGGGATGGTGCCTGACCCCTTCACCTCTGCTTGCGGTAAAGCGAGCGGAGGTCGTGCAGGGGTTTGAGGAGCGGCCAGTCTGTCGCCTGGGGGCTTTCTGATTTTAGCTGTGTCAGGAGAAGAGATTTCAAGAGCTTCTGCAGCTATAGGAAACTGCGCGGTTCCCCGGTTCCATCCGAGGTAACGACGGCCAAGAGCAGGCTTCTGTGGAGTCCCATTGCTGCGCTGCCTGCGTGCGGGCTGCTGTTGCCGGTATGTTTGTGGATGTGTCGTTCTGCTTGTCAAAACTTACTGAGCAGATCTGGGTTTCTTTTTTTAATAGGTTAAAGGAGAGTTTACTAGCTTTTGCAAAAAAAGGGTATGAGGAGTTTAAACACGTGATGGCAATATTGCGGTTAGAATTTCTTCGTGTTTAGCCTTTAGGTCCATTACAGTTCTCAGTGTTTGTGGAAAACCTTTCCTTTTTCGGTTTAGGAGATGTAGCCCAGGAGGCTTGTTGATGTCCTAACTGTATTGTGAAACTTGTTTATCTGTTTTTTTTTTTTTTTCCCCAAGGGCAGGGAAATCTGTTAAGTGCCTGAAACTTTTTATCTTAAATTTTTTGTTATACTGGAATTACCCAGTAAACATAAGAGGAGAGCGAGAGACCTAGATAATGTTTATTAAAAAGCAATCAGGTACAATTGCTGTAATTGGTTTAAAGGATAAAAAATAAATTATTAATTATATTAGTCTGAGACAGATCTTACTGGCGTATAGTTGTTATAGTGCGTGAATATTTTTAGGTACGGTACATTTAGCAAGAACTGGGGGAGGAAAGGGGAAGACCAGTTAGACTTTACATCAGTTTCGGCAGTGCTGTAAACCCACACGTTCAGGTTCCTGGTGGGTGTCTTTTTCTTTGAATGCTGTGAATTTTGTATGTTTCTTGTTTTCTGCAGACAGTTCTCTGATAGACTTTTTTGGACACAGTGACAGGAGTAGCCAGGGCAGTCGATGCATGCTACTTACAAAGAATTCATCTAAATCCCTGAATAAAATATCTGATAACCAAGTTAGCAGCTTCAATGATTGGATGCTCCAGGGGAGTTGAAAGTGCGAGGAGCCTGTTGTCCAGAATGCGCTGCGGCCAAGTGCAGGGACTGTGCCTGCCTGCGCTGCGGCAGGGACATTACATTGCTTTACATTTAGTTTTCTCTGGAAGGTCACCACAGCTATGTTCAGGTATGAGGACTGTTAAATGAGGGTTGCCCAGTTGTCTATAAAATGTACCAAGCTGTTACATATTGCTTACGTTAGCTGATACAACAAATTGAATTGCCGCAGATGTGAGAGTATTACAGAATGAACCGCAGGGGTAGTGTAGTTCGAGTACACGAAGGGAAAAGTTAGCGAATACGGGCAGTGTGGGCCTGCCTGATCCCCACGCAAGGAGGTTCTCCAAAAGCTGCTGGAAAATGCAGCTGCTCTCAGTGGACTCCTTGGGTTTAGTGGTGGTGTGTAGGAGACCAGCAAACCTCTGTGACACTGGATTTGTGCTATTGGGGAGGCAGTTGCTGCAGAACCAGTGGGTAAGAGGCGAGTGATACATGTTTTCAGAAAGCTTTGCGGTTTGTTTTTTTTTAATGTCATAGGTACAATGTAAATCTCTAGCCTCAGTTTTCAGATGTTGTCCATAAGAGCTCTCGGCTAACAAGTGTTTCTTTTTGTGTGTGGTTCATGGAGGAGGTGGGTGGGTTACAACATCCAAACTGGAGGCCACTTTAAGTTTGGTCTAGAAGTGTCCCGTGCTTAATTTTGGGAGTTTGCGGGTGAAACTTTGCTACAAATCAAGGCAGCGACAGTTGGGTTCATATGTACTAGGAAAGGAATCGATAGAAGCGGGATGACTGTGTAACTTCAGATCTACTGCTTACAGCTTGGGTGCTACAACACTGGGACACTTTGGGCCAGTGAGCATCCATTTTGGATTCCTGCGTCTTCGTTCTGTAAACAAACTACCTGGTGTAATTTTATGGGGCTATTTTCTTTTAAGCTACATTTTCTGTTGTAGTTTTGACTTTACTCTGAGCTGACCTGCTGGGTATGTTATGGAAGAAAGAAGGGCTTATCTCAGCTGTGTGTGGCTCTTTTGCATGTAAGTTGCAAATAAAATATTGTGTCTAGGAGAGAGCAGGTAGAAGAATCAGAAATGGCAAATACTGTGTTTGCACAATGGAGTAGCGTAGAAGGGAGGCTGCCTTGGCTGGATGGGAAGTGTGTTGAGAACTTAAGGGAGAAGGTAGAGGTCAGTTCTTAACCGCAGTCTTCTGCACACGCACCTGTGAAAGGAGGAATACTAGACTGGGGAGAAAAAGTAGGTTTAGGCATTTTTGGTTTAGTAAAGCATTTTTGCATTCTGTAGCTATGAGCGGTAGCAAAGGCTCAGTCTCTAGAGTGGATGGAGCTCGAGTGGTCATCTACCTTTATAATCCTGCCCTGTGCACGTCCAGGTGTGGACGTTAGACGATACAGAAGTTAGATGTTGTCTGTCATGAATTCTGTGTTTGTCAATGTTCCCAGTATTGCAGCAACACTAAAGCAAGCAGTGAGAAATTTGGAGGAAGGGAAATTAACCTTTGCCAGAACTTCCTTTTCATAAGGATTTGAATTTTTCATGTAAAAAGGGAGAATAAAACAATCTGTTTTTCTGTGTGTTTCTTGCTTTGTTGGTTGTATTGAAAGGTTTTCATGATCAGTTAGTAGTAATTAGCCCTCCGTAATTAGCATGAAGTCCTGGTTATTCTGGGTTCTAGTTGCTTCAGGATTTATTATTGTATTTTCTACAGGTTTTGGTTTTCGTTTTGTTTTTTAAGAATGCAGTTGTCTGTGCTGGCTACGTTGACTTTTCAGGTCATGCAGAGATTTTCTTTGAAAACAGTGAAGTACTATTCCATTATTATTGCCTGGCAGTGACCCATTTGGCAGTTTTCTGTCTTATCTCTGTTATTATAACTTTATGCTCTTCCTCCTTAATCTGTCTTCTACGTTATTCTTTCCCAGTTTCCAAATCAATCATTAGTATGCTGCTGTAGTTCGGGCTTTCGGGGCTTCAGAAGACATCACGCCATGCAGCCATGCTCTCTGCAGGACTGCTGAAGAGACTCTCTGAGTGTGGGGATGTTTCTTGTTTGTTGTGGCTAGGAGAGACTTCTTTACATTCAAGACAATAGGTCGTTTTTTATGAAAAAGTATTTGGATCCTAAAACTAATTTTCCTGATGAAAGAAAAGAGATTGTGGATGTATAGTCTGTTTTGGAGATACTTCTTGTGGGATAGAAATAACGATAACATACTGTTTGTTCCAAGGAACCCATGGTTTTTCTCCAACCCAGCCACAAACCCTGAGAACCCAGGTTGGTTCTTGGCCAAATTCAGCCCCAAATAAGCCTGTTTCTTCACCTACTCTGCTTGAGGACCCCAGTGCTACCAGGAAACATTACTTCAGAAAGGGGATTTGAAAAGTCTTTGGTTCTGTTTTTGAAGTGCCAGGGAGTAGACATTTGAATAGATTTCCTCAGGAATGTCTTTGTGCAGAGAAGTTCAGCTGATTCTCAGCTTGTTCTGACTCTTCATAACGTTCTGCTTATTTTGTTTAGGGCTTTTGAAACTAGGTCATGTGTTTGTATTCTTCAGTCTGTCCTTACTACTATGAGTAGATAATGTAATTAGAAGAATCTGGCCAGAAAGATTACCAGCTTTTATGTTATGCTGAACTACTTACGCCTTTGGGATTGCAGACCCTTCTGAGTACAGCTATCTCATTTATGTATCTATGGATTTCTCTTTTTAGCTGTAGATTTCTTACCTGTTTATTCTCCTTTTTGCATTGGGGGCTATGAACATTAAGTTGTAAAAGAAATGTAGGTAACATTAAGTATTTAAACACGATGCGTCTCTCTATTGCTAATTTCTTATGGCAATTTCTTTTAAATTTAAGACTTGCGGTTGGCAGAAGAATTTACGTTGCTTTTATAAAGGAACTTTTTCTTTCCAGAAAAAAACAGGTATGGTGTCACTTTACTAGAACAACAAAGGCAGAACTAGCCTGTGTTTTGGTGATTTTGAAATTTCTCAGGTTAACCATGGAGTACATCAGAAACAGCAGGTTGTGTATTTTGTTACCCTGCAGTGTCTCTGATGTGGTCAGTTACTTCAACAAAAGAGGTGTTTGTAAGTGAGCAATACTTACATCTGAAGCCGAGGGATTGAATTTAAATTGTGTTTCATAATGACTCAATCATGCAAAACGTGTATGTAGAGGCATCAAAACTGTTGAGATGCAAATCAAGTAGGTTTTTGCCACTGGCTCTGAACCTGTCTTTACCTTCCCAGTTTGTTTGCAGCATGCGTATCCTGTATTTTGATTATAGTTAAAGAAAAACCTTACTTGTAATAGAAATATGTACACAAGCAAACAGTATTGAAAAGTTTGTGTAACATGAAGGGGAAAAGAAATCTAAACCGGTTTGTGTTTTGGCATCTTCTCTTCTGCCTCACAGATGGAATTTGTGGACACTGAGGTGAAAAGACTACAGCTAACATATATCCCAACTTAACAATTCCTACGAGATTGTTATAAGTTGTAATAAAGCATCTACATCTACTTTTCTCCATCTATTAGTGTCTTGCAAAGACTTAATACAACTATTGATCTAGCTGTTACATTTGTTTCACTGATTGGCAAAAGAAGGGACACGGTTTCCCAAACCTTTTACAAAGAACCTTGTGTTCTTACTTCAGCTTCTAGCCCAGTGCTTGAATAGATTTGCTGTATATTGTTTCCCGCTCTTCTGGCTCTTGGGTTGCAGTTGCAGGCCTGTCTAACTATCTCTTCTTCAAAACAGAGCATTTTGGTTTCAGACTCCCCCTTTCTTTTCCAGGTGTTATTTTCGCACCTTATGGCCCCGTCTGGAAGCAACAGAGGAAATTCTCTCTCTCAACACTGCGTCACTTTGGAGTAGGAAGACACAGCTTAGAACCTAAAATCATTGAGGAGCTGAAGTTTATAAAGGAGGAAATGCTGAAGCATGGAAAGGATTCATTTAATCCATTTCCGATCATTCGCAACGCAGTGTCCAATGTTATCTGTTCCATGGCCTTTGGCAAGCGTTTTAACTACGAAGATGTTGAGTTCAAGACTATGCTGAAGAACATGGCCCGCGCGCTAGAGCTAAGTGTGAACAGCTATATGATCTTGGTCAATATCTGCCCTTGGCTGTACTACCTTCCCTTCGGGCCTTTCTGGGAACTTAGGAAAACAGAATTAGATATTACTGCTTTTCTAAAGAAAATAATTGCACAGCACAGGGATACACTGGATGCAGCAAATCCCAGGGACTTCATTGATATGTACTTCATCCATGCGGAAGAGGAAAAGAACAACAAGGAGAGCAGTTTTAATGAAGACTACTTATTTTTTATCATTGGTGACCTCTTCATCGCAGGCACAGATACTACTTCCAACACATTACTGTGGTGCCTGCTCTACATGTCGCTCTACCCAGAAGTACAAGGTAAGACTATTTTTATTCTAGCTCGTTTATTCCAAACTGTAAAGCTCTAGATGAATGTTCAGAAACAGAAGCAAACAGTGATAGCAGAGAAGTCATTTTCAGTGGAAATAGTACATGTGTACTTGTAATTTGAAAGGATGATGTGTAATCAGACATCTTCTATCCTGCTCAGCTATGGTGATCTCTAGGTTAGTGCTATATATTGACTGTCTAAATAGCCCTCTAGTCTATGCATTTCTTCTCGTTTGGGACAACTTTCTCTTTCCCAATCAGTTCCAGGGAACCTTAGCACGTTTCAAAAGCTTTGGCAATTGTGGCATTCCAGGCCTATAGTAGTGATACAAGATATGTGAGATACATAGTGATAAGGTCTGCTTTTATGCTTCCCTGAGAAGGGAATTTCTTGGGCCTAGCAGCGGGGTCTGGGGAAGTGAAACGCTACCCACTGTAGATGAAGATCAAATTCGAGACAGCTTAAGCAAATTGGACTTACACAAGTCCACGGTGCCAGCTGGCCAATGTCATTGCAAGGCATCTCCCCATCAGCCTTGAATGGTCCCGTCAGTTGGGTAGGTTGCTGATCACAGTGGGGAAAAAAGACACGTGGAGCACATGGCCCCAGAGGAGAGGCAGAAGGAACTGGGCTTCTTGAGTGTTAGGGAAAGGGGACTGAGGGGAGACTATGTGCTGCCTACAACTACCGGATCTGAAGATGCCAAGTAGAAGGAGGCAGTCTTCTCTGAACTGTGCAGTGGAGGGAAAAGAGGCAGCAGTGACAGTCTACAACAAGAAAATTCTGATCAGATACTGGGAAAAAAAAATTGCTATGAACATAGCAAGGAGTGCAACACATTGCCCCGAGAATTAACAAAATCTCTGACTTTGGCAATATTCAAAACTCAGTGGGATAATACCCTGAGTAGTCTGATCTACCCTCAGAGTTGGATCTAACTTGGAAGATGACTTTGCTTTGAGTAAAGATTTAGATCAGGCGACCTCTAGAGATTCCTTGCAACCCGAATTACTTGATTGTGCTATGATCTGGTTACTGTTTGTGACAGAGGTCTAGAAAATGACTTGCAGATTTTTGTGGATATTAAAAATACCAGTGGTGTTGTAGAGGTTACAGTATTAAAATAGTACTTGCTAGAGTTACATTTCAGGACTATTGCCAAAGACTTAAAATTAATTTTGGTTAAATGTTTTTCTCTACTGAGTCTTGTTACAGTACATGTGGTTGCAAAGCCAGCCTTTTCTTTAGTACTGTTTAGCAAATTTAGGTGGTTGAATTTAAGGAAAAAAAAAAGGCGATTGATTTTATTAATTTATTAGCAGCTTCTCCTGAAGTCCTACATAGCAACTGATTTCCACTAGAAGGATTGTCAAGTATGTGCGGACTGGAAACCTTGGCAGGATGGGCAGATTCTACTTAGCTAATTCTACCTCAGTTTATAGTAGCGAAACTGCCTTGCCCAGACATCTTGCTAACCTGGAGTGAAGAAGGATAAACCTCAAGTTATCTAAGAACAATATAAACCTGGAATACTTTTATCAAGTATTTGAGATTCTGAGGTTTTCATGTGGTGCGGCTGCTTTGCAAATAAGCAAATAGATACTTGTTTACAGTACCTATTGGTCTGGAATAGTCTCTTTAAATAGGTCAAGATCATAGTTTATTGCACAAAGTCAACCAAATTGTTGAGCAAAGATAGCAAAATAGGGCATCAGTTCGGTGTGTGGGAGAGAGAGTCCACCAGAGACAAATGCAAAATAAAATTTTAATTCATAGGCTTACTCTTGTGTTTTTAATGGTTATGTGTTATCACTGCTTGACTTGATATGCAGTTACATGAATTAGATATGTTCTAAATTACACAAATGAGATCTAAAAGAGTTTTGTGTTTGGTTTTTGGGGGTTTTTTTGACCCGTTTCGCTACTGCCTGGTACTGAACGTGTATGTGCGTGCTAGTCAGTTTTCTCTCTTCTGGTCTCTTAACAGTTTTATTGCCTCTCTCTAATTTCCTCTTTCCTTATGCTGTGGCTGTTGTCAAACAATATAAATAAGCTCAGTAGTCCACAGTGTATCACTTAGCTGTGTAATGTAATTCTCTTACTTCTAGTATCCCATTCCTTATGTGAGCTATTGCCTCCGAGTCGTGTATGGGTCTCTTTTTTTTTTTTTTTTTTTTCCTGGTCATATGTTTCTTTTATCCCCTAGAGGAAATACCTGAATTGCATAACTTTTAGCAGTAGTAAGTGTTGCAAACGCTTTCTGGAACAGCAAATGACAGGCTGTCAAAAGAAAAAATCAGAAAGAGTGTGCTTGTCTGTGGAAGCTGGCTTTGCTTTTTGCATGGGAAAAGAGAAGGGTGGCTGTGCATGTGTGTGTGTGCATGCATGCGCATATAGGGAGGCAGCAGGGGGTATTTAGTTTGGTCTGTTCCCTGACTTGGTTTTGGTCCTTAACTTCTGAGGATCTGTGAGATTTTTAAATATATGAAATGTAGTGGAGCGGTTCAACTAACATGCTGTTAGCAGTGAACCCTTGAAGTCTCTGTTTTTGCAGTTGGTAATGTGAGCAGCAGTTTGGCTGCTTTCTGTATAGTTCCAGGTTTTTTTACAAAGTCCAAAGAAATGTTGTTCAGGGCAAAATCCTGATGTGACACTTGACATGAGACAGTCTCCTTAATATTTTATTTTTAACTTTTTTAATATTGAAAACTTTACTCATTTAAATTGCTGTGGACGTGCATACCTGAATACCGGGCCATAATGTATCATAAAAAAAATAGCGAAACTCCAGAAAGCAGGTACTCGAGAGCCACACGATTAGCAAATCTCTTGCTGTCGAGGTATTTTTTTACTGTGTTCCTCATTTGAGAACTTGTTTTCGTAGCAAACCCAGTAGGTGGCAGCAGCCGATCATACGGTGTTTTTGAATGCTGCTCTGAAAACAGAAACTTTTTTGCATTGAGCTTTTATTTAGTCTTGAATCAGTGCTAAGGAGAGAAAAGAGCGAAAACTCAAGAGTATCAGCAGCCTGGATTTTGAATCTTGAAAAAGGCAAGCGGGACAACCGCAAAATATTCAGAATATGAAGGGTAAAAAAATGAAAACTGACTTCTGCTATTTCTGGTTTAGTGTTAATTTTGAGGTCTCCTCGTCCAACATTGTCTTTTGCTGTGTAGCCAGATTCCAAGTTCCTTGGAAGAAAAGCATCATCCTGTACATCGGTGAAGCTAATCTTGCATCTTGGAAACATCTATGAAGAGAATTACTTGTATGCACTGAGCCTTTAGTGAGATGAAAGGGGCACACAAATATTTTGACACTTTGTGCCTCACATGAATGAGAGGGGAGATAAGCTTGTTAACTTTTTTTTTTTTTTGCTTTGCAGAAGGGCTGTGGGAGGGAAGGAGCATCTGCTGCTGCCTTTTGGGTGAACTAGGCAATAGGTGGGTTTACGTCCTATGAATAGGAAGTACGCAACAACACAAACAAGTTAAATGGCTTCAACCCTTGTTGTAGCAGCACCAGAATTCCTGCTCCAGAATGAAGCATCTAAAGCAGCTGCACGAAAAGCTTTCCTGCCTCTTCACTACCTTGCCCATTTCTGAGAACTGGATCTCCCCAGGGACAGAGACCAGCTCAGCCATGCACTGCATGCAGTCTCTTTTTGTTCTTTTTTTTTAAATGCAGGCCAGAAGCTTCATGTTTTCACCATTCAGATTACTGTACAGTTAAACTCTTAAACTAAGATTATTGATACCTTTGAGTCGGGAACAGAACTTCTCCTGTACTTTTCCAATACAGAAGTGCTAGCTATGTCTGTCATCTCAGTAGTATTACTCTTGACAGTTGTTGAGATTGCAATTGGTTGTTTTGTTCACTGAGTCCATTCTTAAGGCTTATGTTGGCGTAGTTATTTTAGCTAGGGATCACACGTCTTGCAGTCATTTTTGACAAATGTGTAAACTATGAAGCACGGGCAAATGAAATTGAGATGATGTCTTCTCACATATTGTGGTTTTTTTTTTTTAATTTTTCTCTCTCCCTTTGAATAGAGAAGGTTCATGCAGAAATTGAAGCAGTTCTAGGACGTGACAAAGTTCCCTCTCTTACTCACAAGGCTCAAATGCCCTTCACAGAAGCAACCATTATGGAAGTGCAGAGGATGACTGCAGTTGTTCCCCTGTCTATTCCTCGAATGGCCTCAGAAACTGCTGGTAAGCCTTTGTAGAGACCCGTTAATACAGTGCTGCTTTTGTGGATGAAGATGTGATGGGACATCTAGCGAGAATTTACAAAGACCTCATTTATGTATTAGACACGTAACCCAAGTATGTAAAATCCCATTTACAGAGAGTTAGGTGGGCTTGAGATGCTCCTGTGTTTAAGCAGCATGTCTAACCTGACANAGATGTGATGGGACATCTAGCAAGAATTTACAAAGACCTCATTTATGTATTAGACACGTAACCCAAGTATGTAAAATCCCATTTACAGAGAGTTAGGTGGGCTTGAGATGCTCCTCTGTTTAAGCAGCATGTCTAACCTGACATCCAGAAGTTTTGTAACTTAGAGCTGTTTCTTTTCTGGGGGTCAGCTTGTGTTGACTGATGTGATTAGTGCTAGTTGGCAGCTGAGACCCCACCTTTGTACCTGAAACAGCCATCTGGTTTTGGTCATCTGACACAGAGGTCTGAAAACATCAAATCAGAGCAACTGGTTTGCTAAAGCTTGAAAGGCTTATACCATTGAACTCCATATCTACAGAATACAATAATAAATACCCTTTCCTAAGTGGTCTTGTTGGCGATATGTTTCCATAAACACAGCTGAACACTGTTTGAAGTGAATGGGAGGTAGCAATACTTGGGTTTCAAACCCACTACTGAATTGATCTGCATTTTGAAATGTTTTGGCTTGCGGGACAGTGAGGCACAACAAACTGAGATGAGACTAGTCAGTCACTTCAAAACCCTTTTGTGGTAACAGTTCAAAACCCATCCCTGTTCCTTACCTCCACCTTAACTATGGTGGGGCTCTGTGACAGCAGAGGAGCAGGAGGAAACTGGGTCACAGCACTTTCACGCAACAGAGTGCATTTCTAATGCTGATGCCTTTTACCCGCAGGGAGCTGTTCGTGTAACTTGATGTCTTTCTGGCTGCTCTGGCCTGCGTGATTGTCACCCAGGCAGCCTAGCAGAGGCACTTTTGCCTTAAGCTCCTGTTATGTTTGCAGCTCACAGCTAGTGATCAGTATTGTTTTTGTGACATCTTCTAGTCGTCTTTTTAATAAGTCTCCCATGTTTACTTCTAGCAACTTGTCAGATCCTCTGCCTCTGTGCTTTTATTTAAAGTGCTGCAGGGATATACTATTCCAAAGGGCAGTGTGATCGTGCCCAACTTGTGGTCAGTACACAGAGATCCGAACATTTGGGAGAAACCAGATGAATTTCAACCGTCAAGATTTCTGGATGAAAATGGCGAGATAATTAAGAAAGAGGCATTCATTCCTTTTGGAATGGGTAAGATATCCACATGCAGTCAGTAGCTGGTTTGGGGGTGGGGGTGGTGTTTCAAGTGTAGGACCTTGGAGATGTGAGATGTGAAAGTGGCGCATAGGACCACCAATAGAACTTGTTTTATTACAGTTGGTGGTTTGCAAAACGGGTTGGGTTCCTAAAAGCTCCAGTTGCCAGGCAGAAATGAGAAATGGTAAGTTGTCCTTTGATAATGCTTTTGCTGTGGATTTAAATGCTGTTATTATGAAGCAGTACAGCTGAGCAAGGCTTAGGATCAAGTATGGGAGACGAAACCTTCAGAGTTCATAGCTTAATAGTAGCTTGAGCCTTTCTGTGTTGGGACTATGCTAGCATGGAATCGCATGTGTTAATAAATGGATCAATAGTATAAAAACAGTAATATGTCTCTTCTAACTGTTCTTTAGGTAAACGTGTGTGCATGGGAGAGCAGTTGGCAAAAATGGAGCTGTTCTTAATTTTTACAAGTCTAATGCAAAGTTTTACCTTTTTGTATCCTGAAAATGCTGCAAAGCCATCTATGGAGGGAAGGTTTGGTCTGACTTTAGCTCCATGTCCGTTCAATATAATAGCTTTGAAGAAATGAGATAACATCAAAAAAGATTCAAGAAAGAAATACTACACTTTTAAAATCCAGCTTTATTTTGTTTCCAGCTTGTTTTGTTACTTTCTTTCCAGAAAAACATCAGCTGCATAGGCTTTCCTAGTCAGTGAGAATGATCCATTTACACTTCTGGAAAGAGAAGATTTTTTTGTCAGCTGTTGGCATTCCACAAATGAACTGACAGCATAGTTTGCAATTTGATACTAAAGCTTGCTGGGCTTAACCCCTCTGTCTATAAGCTATTACTGTCAGTTTGTCAAATATTAATTACGGGAGAATGGTCCAAAACATCTGTTAATGCTTTAGCAAATAGTAATTGTTATTTTGGTAAAAGCAGTACTTGAACATTTAATTTACCCAATGAGTGAAGGACATCATCTAATACCAAAAGGATTAATGAATGAAGAGGGCATTAGTATTTTCCATGTAAAGAAACATTATAACTGAGCTTAAATAATGACAGATATTTTTTGGAAATGACTAAGTGACGCTTCTTTTAACCTTGGAGGATTTTTTTCTTGCAAGTAACTCATAGGTGTAGATTGCATTGAATCAGTGTGGATTTCTGGATCCAAATATTTTTGAGTATCAGGGCTCACTATAAACAAGCAGGTACCAACTCTAAAAACCCAGGCTTGGAGGCCAAGTGAATCCTTGAACATACCATGCTCTTAACATGAATGGACTGCGCAGTGTCTGGATGCAGATGTTTTATCTCAGAATATAAAAGAGAGCAGATTTCTCTAACAAGAAACAGCAAAAGCCTGTTCTCTCTGGTGCCAAACAGATATTCAGGATGACATCTGTACTGCCACTTCGCATTGGCTGTTTTCTCCACGTCAGCGGTGGCACCTTGTTCTCTGGCTGGAGTCTGGATGAGACCAATAGCCTGCGCACCGGGGGAGACTCTACATGCATAATCCTGAAGTTGGAGCTTGCACTCAGGTTTTTCTTTTACAGGCACTGTGGACATTACTGCCACAACCTGTCTGGCTTTGGGAACTGGAGTCTTACTTCAAATGCGGCATCAGTCTGGTACTACAGATGTAGGTCGTACACATTTAGGCATGGAACATGAGGAATCTGACAAACTCGAGGTTTGAGTATAAAGGCTTTCTCTTTGTTATCTTCCATATGGAGTAAAAAGATCTGCAGTTCATACAATGTTAGTGTATCAGTACCTTACTCTTTCCACACCCAAAATTTTAGTGCCGTTGACCACTGTCAAACCAATTGCCAGGGAAACATGTTGTGAGGTGTTTCAGAATAGGGCACTCTATCTTGCCTTTTATTTGAAAGATCTTTCAAACATCGGAAGTGATCTTTTGGAGGACCTGTAACAATTAACTTTTCTCTTTATACACCTTTTGATCCAGCAGAATTTCATACCAGATGAAATAAGTACGTATGTACTCTTCTAAGGAAATTTATTTTTTCGGTCTTTGTTGGAGATCTAGAAAACACTAGCAGTCCTCCTAATGTCAAGTTTACAAGACTGGAATGTGAAATTGACTCTAAAGAGGAATTGGGTATTCCGTAGCAGAAACAAAACCTTAATAGTAAAAGAAAAATCAACTATTGAGCTTTAAATTAACCTCTGTTTTTGTCACTTTTTAACTGGAGTTTTAAAAGCCAGGTAGTGCCTAGCAAAGACTGTAAGATAGTTGTTTTGGATTTAAAGTTTTCTGTTAGCTGTTTTGAATAACAGGAGTGGCTTAATTTCTGAATGATATACTTGGTTGGTCAGGTACCCCGCTGTTTGTGTGAAAACTTCCATTTCTTACATGGGCTAACTTTTGACTTTGTAGATTACTCGTGCTCATGCTGAGTTTTTTCTTTGTATGAAATTTTTGAAAACCCCATAGCGCAACAAAAAGTTGAGTATGGTACCGATGCTAGTAAACTTGCACTAAAAGCTGACAGTATTGGAGTAATAACCATTTATTTATTTAACTTTATATTTTCCAGTGAATAAATAGATTCTGTACAGTTGGGATTTTTGTCTGGAAATTCTTAAAATGATATATGCTTAATTGCAAGCTAAAATTAAGTGCTAATAATATTTATCTTTCTGTTGAAATGCCTCTTCAAGCAACATAAGGATGTTGGTGTGCAACTGAGCACTTGCATAAAATACTTGTCCTTTTAATCAATGAGGACACGTTTGAAAAGCACTTTAGTTTGTTTTTTTTTTTACAGATTCCAAAGAAGAGACAATTCACGTGATTCCCAGTATGTGGAATTGTACATATTTGTGCTCGTTTTGCCTGCTGGGATTAGTTTTAAATGTCCACTTTGAAAACTGCCCTTCGAAAAGTATCCTTCTGCAAATAGTACTTTGAGATGTGGTTTTTGATGATACCTATAATCAAACGCTGCATGGTGCGACAAGCTAAAAATACTGACGTGAAGGTGCAACCATGTCAATGTCTGCCACAATGCAAGATGATGTTGGAAATGACAAGAAAGACCTGCCTTTCATGCCTTCCAGATGCACTGAAATTTTCACAGGATGCCATGAAAGTAGCTAAACAATAGCATTAAAGCAACAAAATGTTTGTGGTTTTAAAAATGTGTCGCCATCTTTGGTAAACTGTAAGTAAAGTGGTAGCAGATTTGGTTTGTATTTGTAAATGTATCCTTCCTCTCCCTTTTCTTTAGCAGAGGAAGCATCTTAAATGCCTTATTGAAAAATGTGTGTTTATATAAATGGATGGCTGTTTCCAAATGCTGAAAATGTCTTGATTTATAAAAATGACTTCAGACTTTGCTTCAGTGTAATTTTATTTTTAATAAAGTAATTCCCAAATAAGTGTTTGACAGCTTTGCCTAGTCATGTTAATGAGTTCCATTTATTGACTGAGCTTCTGGTGTTTGGTGGTTTACATCTTACAAAGAAAGCTTTTGGGTGAGAAGATGTCACAAAACGTTTTGGATGAGGAGTGAAGGATGTGAGGGAATCAAGTGATATTGGGAAAATACAATGCCAGGCATGTTATGATCAAGTGATAGAAAGGGTATGTCTCTTCATTCTCTCAGTGCAGTTTTAAAAACAGTTAGTCGGCATAAAAGGAGGGAAGAGTAGAGATGAGGGAGATAAAAGGGCGAGTGAGTTGCCACCAGGCGGAGGAGATGCGCAGTCTGAGGAACAAGAGGTGGGGACAGAGTCGAGGTGTAGTTTTGTTGGACTGCTGGCATAGAGGGGGGCAGGGAGCGGAGGGCAGAGAGGGAAGGAGTGCCCAGGAAGAGCCTGGGGTGGGGGCAGAGAGCTGGGGTCTCTGGCCCTGAGAGAGCTGCAGGAGATCCTTGCACATGGAAGGGGAGGGCTGAGCGGGAGACAACTGAAGCGCTTGTGAGGAAGGAGTGGGTGTGAGCCTTGGCATGTACGGAGAGCTGGGCGCTCGGGAGCGAGAGCCTTACGTGGAAATCCTGTGTCTTACGCCCTGGAGTTAGGTTGAAGGCAACTAGGCACGGTGCTATTTTTTGAGGGAATTTCATTAATTCATTAATTACCTGCTCAGTTGTCATTTGTATACACAAGGAACAGTGAGTCTCCATTTGGGTAAAGCTGTTTCCAGCAGCTACTTACTGCTCCTGGCTAATCTGCTGTTGGATCAGGCTGAGTGAGGAAAGGGGGAATTTTTTGCATTATGCTTGTGGTACAAAGTGCAGCGATATGATAATACTCTGCTTCTTTTGTTTGCAGAAAACAAGTTGCTTAATGCTGACCCCGATGCTGACTCAAGTAGAATACGCCGTGATTGCCGTGTTGTCAGCTGCCACTGTTGCTGACTTGAAGTGCTGGTCCTTCCAGCGGTGAAGGAATTGGATGGAAAATGATGGCGGTTTGCTTCTCGTAGGATTCAGCCAGTAGTATTTATAAGGGAAAGGGGTTGGTTTTTGTTGTTGTTTCGTCTACGGTTTGTACTAGCCTGAAACTGAAATCCCCTTCTAGTTTGGAAATACTCTTATTACAGAGGGCTTCTAACGCTGAGAAAAGGACCTGCTAGGACAGAAACGTGAACGTTTCGAAGGAAGTGCAGTGGCCTCGGCTGCACAGGACAGACGTTAGCGCGGCCTGCGCACCCAGCCCGCCCTCGGCCGAACGCCAGCCGGCAATGGCGGCTGCGCGCAGCACTACTTCTGCCGCGCCGGCCTTGGCGTTGCCGCTTCACTCCCTCAGGAATCAAAAACGGCGAAGGCGAAGGACTCGGAGCGCCTCTCCGCACGGCGGGCGGCCTGGCCCGGGGGCGGCCACCGTCGCCCAGCGGCTCCCTAGGGCGGAGCGCGGCGCTCGCCCCGCCCGGCTCGGCCTGGCCCCGCCGCAGTTCCTCGCTCCCCGCCGTGCTGCCTTCGCCATGGCCTTCGCCACCCGCCCGCTCGTGCGCGCCGCCTCCTCCGCCGCCGCCACGGCGGCCGCCAAGAAGCTGATCGTCAAGCACGTGACGGTTATCGGCGGCGGCCTCATGGGCGCCGGTATCGCCCAGGTGAGCGCGGCCCGGCCCGGCGGAGCTGAGGGGAGGCGGCGGCGCCATGGCGGCCATTGGGTGGCCGTTACTCGGCGGCATGGCCCCTTCGCGTCTCGTTGGGGGCTGGCGCTCCGCTCTCCGACAGGCTGCGCTGGCGGGGGGGGGCCCTTCCCGGGCTGCGGCGGCAGGGGGAAGCCCGGCCCCAGCCGCCCCGCGGAGCGGTCCGCCTGCGCCCCGGTCCCGCTGCGGCGCGTCACGTGGCGCCCGTTGCCGGCCCGGCCTCGCCGAGTCGCCGGCCGGGAGCGACACGTGCGAAACGCCGCAAAACTTCTCGGGGCGCATTCCAGTTTGCGTTTCTCCGTTACTCCGCGTGGCGCTTTCCTCCGCGGACGTTTGTTGTGAGAAGCAGTGGCCGTTCGTGCGCTGCCGCGGCGTGCGCTCAGCGGCGCGGGCGGGCGGGCGGGCGGGCAGCGCGGCCTCAGCCCACGCCGAGGCGGAGGGACGCGGGGGGCGGGGAGGGACGCGCCCGTCCTGCCGCGTTTTGGTTTCGTTACTGAGGAGGAGGAGGAGAAGGTGAAGGTGTTGCTGCACCGCTGCTGTCCGGTTGCTCCACTTTCAAACTTTTTGGCCTCCTGCTAATCCACGCGTCTTCAGGTCAGGCGGGTAGGCAAGAAAAAAGAACCTTTTACATTGTTGAAGGTGGTTCTGAAGATGGTGTGTGGGCTGTTTATAAGCCAGCCAGTGTGTAATAATACTTGGAAAATGTTGTTCCGAGAAGGAGGTGGCTTCTAACATGCCAAGGGAGCAGATCGAGTGGCGTTTTGCAAGTTATTAGAGAACAGCAACTGAAATGAAAGTTTAGCTGTCAGTCATCTGCAGAATTATGAAGTGGTTAATATTTAAACAGGACTGACTTTCCCAGTGTTTAATCTCAGGCCTTTGGCTTTCGAGTTCATCTTTAACTTGATAGCTTTGGGACAGAAGACTGAACAGTCTTGTCGGTGATTTAAGGTTTAGATATTTACTTAATTCACAGGAAGAGTCTGTTGCCCGAGATGCCAGGGTAGTTGGCAAACTCCACAAAGAGTAACTGGAGCACGCAGGCATCCCCAAGTGGAAACTGGCAGGGAGGTTGGCGTTCATTCATAGCAACTCTCTATTTTAACGAATTAATGGGTTTCCACCTCAGAACTGAAGATTTCTCACATTCTTGGCAGGAGGAATACAGGGGCTATTTTTTTTTTGCTAAGGAATTAGTTAGTTGTTTATTAACTTGTCCGGTAAAAACACTCCTCTGTACCTTGATACTAGAGCTTGAGGTTTCCACCGAAGGAACCATCGCAGAACAACTTGGAAGAAAGTTCTTCTCGTGTTTGAGGAAGAGGAGCACTACGCAAGGGTTATAATTCTGCAGGGAAAGCGAACTGATCTGCATGTTCTGTTAGACTGCATGTTTTCAGAGAGTGGCTTGTCAAAAGAAACATGTCTGGTATTTGGCAGTAATGGGGGTTGCGGTCTTCTACCGCTGTTAAGGACCAAGGATTGTTTTGCTGACCATCTGCCTCCAATTTATCAATCCAAAATTATCTCAAAGCAGAGATGATTATAACATTGATTGGGGTCTCCTCTGTACCCCATTAATAAAGCGCTTCCTTTTACAACACTTAAGAAATTGTCCTCTTTCCTTGCTTTCTTATACTGTCAGGAGAAGCTAACCTCTGCTAAAGTGTATGGCTGAAAGCCAGGACTTTATGATTTCTGATTCTACTGTGTAAAAAGCACCTTTGTATGAGAAAAGCATTAATTGACTCCCCAGCACTCTTGTGTTTCTTATTTAGTATTCTCAAGATCATGGGATAGCAGAGCCAGAGCGAGCATGTGTTTGAATTGCAGGGAGATAGTATGACCTTCTGGTATTTTCCTTCCTTGCTGTCTGTATAAATATAGTAGGAATGAGGTGGGAGAAGGGAGATGTTAATTTTTCTAGGATTTTTTTTTCCAACTGGTCAGTGACAGTGTGATCGTAAATGGATAATCAGTGAAGCATTTTTTTATAAATGTGCTTGGTATTGGATTTTTCTTCTGAAGCATGGAGTGTCTTGCTTTGCCATTGCAAATGATCAGCAAGAGATGAAGTGTTAGGAGTGCAAGTCCAAGCTTGGTTTAAACGTTTTTTTATGATTCCATTGTTTTATGAAATGGCTATAGTGAAAATTAGGAAAAAAAAAAGGAAGATAAATATTCAGCTGCAAACACATTGTTAAAGCTATACTGCTGCTGTCCAGAGGCAGCCTGGCATTTCTTTATTTGCTGGATTAGTGAGGCAGCTTAGATGAGAATGGCACCATGCTTTTCTTCAGAAGATACCTCTTTGTTTGCATTTCAGCTAGGTTTGCTGGAGTAGGTCTTGCGAGCGCAGGAGAATCTGTAGTCTCCAGGTGCAAGGTTAGATGTAAAGCAAAAGTTTGCAGAAGGGAAGTTCCTAGGTTGTGTGACTTTAAAAACAGTCAGCGGAACCATGTTTTAACATCTGATTTCTACAGTTATTGTATTACAACTCTGTTAGTTCAGGAATTCTTAAAATGAAGATAGGCTGTTGTTAACTGATGAGAGAAACATAAATTAATGAATAGTGAAGTAACAGATTATGATCCACCCATTTTTAATAGGCTCTTGCAATGTGAGAAAGTAACATTATGTGTTTGAAATTAATTGCATACGACCCATAAAGACAACCCCGTAGTGCTGTCTGTAGCTGAGCCAGTGTTTGTACCAAGAACGTAGGAAGGAGAGTTTGCAGGCCATTCAGGTCTGTGCAGAGTCCCGGAGTGGCAAACATTTCACAGCTACTCCCAGCTCCACTGTCACCTTCCTGTGCAGAGTTGTGTTACACCACGTGCCGGGAACACAGGGTTAGCCATCCCTTGTGCCACCCGCTCACCCTGCCAGCTTTCCAGTTTCGATCTCCACGGCCCTTGTTCCTTACAAGATCCAAGTATCACAGCTAGGCCACTTGCTCTTTTCAAGACAGCTGTTTGTTCTCTAGCCATAGCTGCAGAATTCATCTGCCTCCAGGCACAGGTGGTGTCCTGCAGACAGTTCAGGGCAAAAATGGATTTTTCCCTTTTCCCTCAAGTTGTTTGAGACCTTCTGTTCCACCCTAACTGTGTGCAGGTTTTTATGATTTTTCCTGTAAAGTGCGTTAAGTCTTGATTCAGTGTTCTTTAGCTCTCTTTTGCCTAATTCATTGCCTGGTGTATTGTCTGCCCCAACACAAACCAATATAGTTGGGTTTTTTGTGATAGTGATGTTGAATGTTTTCTTTTAACTTTCAGATTGCAGCAGCCAGTGGTCACACTGTGGTGTTAGTAGACCAGTCGGATGAAATCCTTAAAAAGTCTACAAAAGGAATTGAAGAGAGTTTGAAGAGAGTGACAAAGAAGAAGTTTGCTGATAAGCCTGAGGTTGACATCTTCCTCTTTATTCCTCTAGAAAAATTTAGGAGAATGAGAACTCCCATACTGAAGTTCTGATATTGTTTACAGTTATGCGTTATAGAGCATGTCAATGTACTAGCTTAAAAAGAAAACATTTTCCAGTATGCTGAAGAACTTGGATTTTATTTTTTTGATTCAGGCAGGTTGATTCAGGAGGTTTCTTCCTTTGTAGACTTCAGCCTTGAGATAAAGATTTAAAACAACTTGGTGACCTTTGAAAACAGATGCTGAATGTGAAATGCTGCCAACTTATTCATCCTGACTTAATAGCAAGCTATCTTTGAGCACTTGCCTGGGAATGCATGAATTTTGTCCAAGAGCAAATAGTAACAAAATTGTCTTAATACCTTAATAAGGACTCTTCCCCCCACTGCCCCCCGCCATGGCTTGGGCACGGGATTACTACAAAGGAAAAGAGACTGCAAGTTTAACTACCCTGGAGTAACATGAATTAGATGTGTAAGATACTTTGCATTTATATTACTGAGTAAGACTTACATACTGCAAGTCACTGTGGAGCAGTTGATGCATCTAAATTTATATCGTAAGTTATTTGTTGCTGTGCTTATTTCTCTAAGTTCCACAGCAGATTCAATTCTTCTTTTGATACATATTAACATATATAATATATACTGGTATTGATAATTACAAGCATGAATGATGCAGCACACAAAGGAAATGAAGATGGGCTTGTTTGCGTGAGGGAGTACAGAAGAAAAATTGTAGTAACACCAGGATAACCAGAACATACGTACATAATTATGAGGAGCCTTCTAACCCAAGAGAAAATTGCCCACATGATGCTTGTACTTTATGTATGACATTATATTCTAGTGTGCAGGTTATGTTTTCACTTCTGCTATGTCTCCATTTACCCTTGGTTCAAAGTCTTGCAGTTCTATTTGATTTCTGTCCTCACGACCTGTGTTAGAGATTGTCAGATCTACTAGTCAGGAAACAGAATACCTTTTTCCCACTGTAGCGAGGGTAGGCCATTTCGTTTCCTGAAGTATTCATGAACTAGCACATATCTGTTCATAGGAGTGAAACCAGATAATCACTGAATGAAAACAATGAAAAGGTTTGAAACCAGAGAAGTTCCTCTTCATGGAAGGCAAGTCCAGGTTGTCTCAGAAACTACTGATTCACCAACCATTTGTTCACTCAGGCTCTTATGCTGCAGGTTGGACTGCAGCAAATAGTCTTCCTAAAAGAATGGATTCGAAGGTCTCCTGTTTGCTTCAAAGCAGATTTGATCGGCTAGGAAAATTTTGTCAGTGAAAGCATTGTATCTGTACATACTTAGAAATTTCTCACTGATTTAGAAATGTGTGTGGACTGCCTGAATTTTTGAGGGCTCAAAAACACTTCAGAGCACATAAGGGGGTTCTCACGTAAAAATAAATAAAATCTTTGTAAATAGACATTGCAACTTCTTGGAAATGTTTCAGGCTGGAGCCGAGTTCATTGAGAAGACCTTGAAGAACCTCACAACAAGCACAGATGCAGTAGCAGTGGTCCACAGCACGGATCTGGTGATAGAAGCCATTGTGGAGAACCAGGAGATTAAAAATGAACTCTTCAAGAGGCTGGATAAGTTTGCTCCAGAGTATGTGTATTTTTCCTGTTACATTTTGAAACTTAGGCCTTTGTTATCTTCTGTTTTTGTTCTTACACATTTAATTCTGCATTCTCTTAGCTGCTTTTTTTGAAAAACAGGAGGTTTTCTCCCTTAGACTAACTCCAGACTGTCACATGGTATGGAACAGTGGTTGTGCCAGGTGCATATGTTACAAACACTTTCAGGTCTATTCACCAGGTTTATTTACTTGTTGCATTGCTTCATTTGATGTGCTTCTGGGTATGTTTAGTCATAAAGTTTGTCATCTGCTCAGCAAGTTCAAATCTAAATCCAAACACAAATGTACAACAGTAGAATACACATGGTACGCATGGGACGTGGTTAACGTACGTGTTCCCATACTTGAATAGGGAACTGGGATGATAAAATACTTGTTTTCAGCACACCTGGCATGAAAAAGTTTTAGGAAGTATCGGCCTTGAGCTTTAAGTCACAGTCAGCTGAACAGTGGCTTAAGTGAACTGAGTTTACTTTGTATTACAAGAGTTTGGAAATAGCTCATTGCTGGTTATTGTGTGTGAGGTAAAAGTGTATTTAGCGCACGCTTGCTCAGTTACTTACAGTCCCTGGAACTGTCTTTGAACTGTATTGGATAACTCTTGGAAGTTACTGTTGAATTGTATCCAAACCCAAAAATGCTGTTAAGCTGAGCGTGCAGTCTCAGAAGCTTGATCCTTGTAACGGATGACTCACGATCAGAAGACCTTGACTGCTTGCAGGTTGAGTTTTTAACTAGTACAGCTAAATCTGAGGGAATTGGCTAAGAGGTGTTCTAGGCTGCCTGACTAAAGAACTAGGCAAGCTATGACTTGAATATAGTGTCGAGGGAGAAAAGATGTTATCATTAGTTGAATTCAGCCTGGGGAGATTTTCAGGCTGTCTCATACGGTCGGTAATCAAAATTACCCAGTAATTCTGAAAACAATAAATAATCACAAACAGCCGTGCACTGAGCACAGGGTAACTTGCCGTTACCCTTAGTCTGACAGACAAAAGGAAGTAGCTGCCTTCAGCAATTATCAGGGTACCTTGTCATGATTAGATTGTGCTTATTTTGTGAAAACAGACCGTTGGTTGCCTGACTCTTTGTCCATATTCAGCAGAGAAAGCTAATGAGCAAATTAGAGTGTACTAAATGGCAAGCTGTCTAGAACCAGTCAGCAAGGAGAAATGGGCACAGGGACTTGGAGCCTCATTTAATAATATGTGTATTTGGGACACCTGAGGCTATCTTCCTTAAGACTGAGCTGTTCATAAGCATAGCTGCCTTGGAACATCAAATTTTACATTACAGAGTGCTAAAAGATACTGGGAGTTGTTCAGATATGCTCCTTCCTGTGGCAAAAGTAACGATATTGCAGGGTTGGGAAAAATGTCGTTAGACAAGAAGCCTTCCTTTTCAAGAGGAGAATTGGAAATGGTGATAAACTTACAGATATCTTACACGTAGGATAAAGAAAAAGGAAGTGAATGGTGAAGAATACGGGTTGCAGTGTAGGAAGTCTAGATGAAAAGAAAGAAAAACTAGTAAAATAGTGAAACTTAGTAGCCAAGTGTTTAAAATATTCGCTATGAGATACAAAGGGTAATTCATAATTACATGAGGAGCATAGAGTTGCAGATCGTGTGAGTAACATGGGTAAAGGCCGAAATGTCTAGTGAATGTTTTCCTGTGCATTCGAAGGAAGCGGTAGGCTTTATTCACCCCACGCAGCACTGCGGTGGAATGGAAAGCTCTCCCTGTCAGTGCGGGCGTCCTACAGCCTTCGCTACGATTCAGCGTTTCAACATTTCCAAAACTATTGTATGGACCAACTGTTGTGTCAGCTTAGTGGGGGTGGTGGACTTGTGGTTGATTGGTAACAAAGACAAGGTTTGTTTAAAAATGGCTTTGAGCTCAGGAGAAGCTTTGCTTCTGTGGCCCCGGGGTGTTGATGGCACTGTGAAGTGTGTGTTACAGGCAGAGATCGTGAAAGACCAGGCTTCTGAGGCGGGAGGGCTTGTCTTAATTCAGATCTCAGGACTTCCCCTAGAGGTAGCTGATAGCTGATTGAAACATAAGGGGCCGTATATTACAGTTGCTCAGACAGGATAATGAATTATGCCTTCGCAATGTAAGCTGTGAGAAACCTTGCATTTTTCTTCACTTGTACGGTATCCCATGTCTCACCTGTTTCCTCAGCTGCAACGGCTACATGTTCATTCGTCTCCCATTTTTTGCGCTATGATGACGTTTCCGATGAAGATGTCTGGAGGCAGCGCAAAACCAAAGTGTAGAGTTAAAAACACAAAACACATTGAACTTAATTCCTCTTCCTTTTTCTCTGTAAAAGAACTATAATTCTTCTGAAAATGGATCTATAAATGGAGGGGAGTGGGAGAGCTGTTCTTTATTGAGAGAAGTTTTATTTGGGAGCGGGGAGTGAATTTCTCTCAAGTTTCAGAGAAGATGTAATGAGCCGGGAGAGTTTGGCAACCGCAGAGAGCATTGGGAACTCTGGATATTCCTCGTCTGGGTAACTGTCCGGGTGAAACGATGAGTGCTGTTTCTTGGATGCTATCAGTCTGAAAGCATGCTGGTTTATGTTCTTAGAGCTTTGCAAAATTGTTTGCGTATGTTATATTCCTCTGTGAATTCACTCATCCTCCTAATATGGTAACTGTTACTGTGTTACATGAGCATTGTCTTCAGAGGAGGCGATAAAGCATTGCTACCCACTCTTCAGTTCTGTTTTCCTTTCCCTGAATTGAGTCAGTCTCCCGTTCACGTTTTGAAAAGGTCAGGCTAGGGTTTTTATAGAATATCCCCACATTCTTTGTGACTTTTAGGCATTTAAACACTGTCACACTTTTCCAAACAGGATCATAATGAACGTGACAAAAGGACTTTTGGGTATCCGCTTTAAGAGCTTTTGTGTACTTGCTTTCTGTTTATTTCTGCGTGGTGGGAGTGCCTGTCAACATCTCTTGGTCTAGGATTTATCTTTAGATGTAGAAAGTCCGCTCACAACTGGCCAGCGGTTTTCAGCTGTTCACTGTGTTAGAATCAGTGCGTTATAAAACTGTTACAAAAGAAGTGTTGTTCAGTGTCCAGGGTCTCTTGTGTTGGACTCTGGTTTTAAAGTCTTCCCCGACCTTCTATGTGGCACCAAGAGAAAGCACACTGGAGCCTGGAAAAGCATCGCTAGGGCTTCGCTTGTACCGTTGCTTTCAAAAGCCTTCCGACACTGCTGTCACCTGAAGCATGGATTATGTAATTCTAAGTCATAGAGGCATGTAAATTTTGTCTTAAACTCAGTTTAAATCAATTGGTTGGTCAGAGCAGAACGTGTAAATAAAATGCCCTTGTACACAATACAAATTTAATGGGTTTTTTCCCCAAGGCTTTATGTTGTGTGGGGCTACAGGACTCACCCGTGGAAGTGATGCTGAGATAAAATCTCTTATGTTAAGTGAACCCAGATATAAACCTAGCAATGATTACATCTCACAAATCAATGTGCTTAATTTTTATATGAATATTTGAATTCTTTGTATACAGTTGCAGATTTTCAGTGAAGATAAGTGTCTTTTGGATGCATTGGCCTTGCAAGGTCAAAACTGTGAAATGTAGAATACTCTTATTTAGTACCCCGCCTCAGAAGAATATAAGGCCCACTTTATGGTGGGGAAATAAAAAAGAGTATTTATAAGAAGTATAAACAGGAATTGGCCAGATTTTTTATTTCATTCTGTGTAGCAAATGCTCAAAAACTGAGAAAGCATAACAAAAAAATGGAAACAGTGTGGCTTTTTTTATTCCCAACGTTTTCTTTTAATGCCACTATAAGATGTCCCCACAACTCATAACTTCTCTGAAAGCTCTGTTGCAAAGCTCAAGTTGTATCTTAGTGAAATGTAAGCCAAATACCAATATAGGTTAACATTTGATGAGTCCAGTAGGGTAACTTTTTGAAAGGTCAGTAGGCTATAGCCCAGAATGGAAGGAAGGGTTTAATCTCTAGTTTCTGATTTTTGTGGTTTGAAGGAAAAGCCATTTTTGTAAGTTCTTGGTGTGATGTCAGTTTAGCAGGGCTGTTGAGGATTTGAGATGCTTGTGGGAAAAAAAAATATAAGTTGCAATTAGTAAATCTGGTTTATGTCTGGAAAAGGACCTCATACAGGTCTTAAAAGTCTTGTGATTTTATGTATCCTGTGCATGGCAGGGTTTTTTTCGTTTTTTTTCCATCAGGGGTTTGCTCTGGTGATGTTTGCTCATCACGTCTACTATTGATCATTATTTAAAAAAAAAGTTGGTTCCAAATTTTTCTTAAGACTTCAAAGTGCATTTTTGACATGGCAAATGACTGGGTTTCCATAGATGTGTAAATGATTGACACTAAAAAATACCGTTATGTTTCCAGGATTGCTGAAGGAATTACCTGGATTAGGTTTGGGGAATTAACAAAAATTTTCAATTTACAGAGAGGTTTTTTTCCATCACTTAGTGTAAGTATTCAACATACTTATTTGGGAGTCAGAAACTCATACAGCCATTGCAGTGGTTATTTTATCATTGCTGTACTTATACCTCAGCAAAAGGATGGTGATAATCTGCAAGGGTATTTCTGAGAATTCTGTGGGTGGCTAGCCAATGGATGTCTATTTATGTTTAGCGCGCCAATCTCCTACTGTCAGAAAAATACCTTGTCGTTTATGCAATCCATATGTTTCTTTTTTTCTAGGCGTACGATATTTGCAAGCAACACTTCATCCTTGCAAATCACGCAATTGGCTAACTCAACCACCAGGCAGGACCGATTTGGTGGTCTCCATTTCTTCAATCCTGTGCCTATGATGAAGCTTGTGGAGGTAAGTGTCTTGTAACATCATCATAATAACCACTGTAGCACAGCTATGCAATTGTCATCACTGACAGTTCAGTTAGATGAAAGAGTAGGTCTCAGTTTGCAGCAGTTCTGATACGGAATAAACTACGTCTAGGGATAAGAGGGTGGTGCAGTCTCTGTTGAGGGGCTGGTTGAAGAGGCAGAAGTAACTCCTTCAGTCTTGAGACTCCAGAGTTCTCCAGTGCACTGCCAACAGAGGTGACAGCACCTGTGATCATTTCAGGCACGCAGGCAAGCTGATCAATAAGAACTACCGGCAGCTTAAATAAAATCATCCAATGACTGACAGAGGAATTTGATTGTCACCAGTGTAGAAATCAATAGAAAATGATGTAAGATGAAATCTTACTGCCTTGTGACTCTTGAAACAGTCACGTTGGTTTCAGTGTTGCAGCTGATTTGTCTGGAAGTATGACAGTATTTCCCAGCCTTTAAGGAAGTGTAAAAAGTTTTTGCATAACTCTTCAGATGTCTTTTGTAAACATACTCTCCTTGGCCGCATCATGCAATTTCTGATTATACTGCAATGCAGGGCAGAATAAGAAATAATCTGACACAAAAGTTGTATCTGAGCCTCCAAAGTAAAGGTCACATCGCAGAAAAAATGACAGGTTGCTGCTTTTCTCCTTTTTCTCCCCTTACCCCATTGTGGCTGACCTTGATCAGCTGCAACTTACAAACTCTTGAGTGAATGAAAATAAACTTTGTGTTTTGGCCACTCTACCCTGAAGTTTCATGTACTTTGTGCCCTTAAATGCTGTAAATCTTTCTCCTCTGTCACATGGGTGATTAGTTCTAGTATTGCTGTCATGACAAGTGCTTCAAATGTGTTGTGCCTGCCTTCTGAACTCCTGAGATTCCTTTTCTTTTATTTTTTTGCTTGTTTCCCATTAAAATACATATTATGCAGTTGCTTGCTGTGTGTCTTTGAACGTGTTGTTCTCTTCCTCTCCCTTTTGAAATGTTTGAACCTTTTGGTTGAAATGAACAAATTTGATTCAGGATGTGGTTGTCTGATGAGGGCTCGGACAAATTCTTTCTCACTAACTTCTGTACTCGTGGACTTTTTTTTTAGTTTAATATTGCATCCTGTGTATTGTGACTAAATGCTCTGGGGAAATGTAAGAAGGAAAGGGAGGAATTTTGTAGGTGTTTTCAGAGATAACAGAAATCTTTAGCATAGTTCCTTAGGCTAACATAGGCTTTATTGATTTCTGTGCCAAGAACTACTTGGTTGCAGTAATTTATTTCTATGGATGAAATGTTCTATGCCTTGTCTCAAGCCTGAAACAAATCATAGTCTTTAAAAATCTAAACTTAAGCCTCTGTGGGATTTGAAAAATACAGAAGGTATCTAGCATTGTTTGTAAAAAAACAAAACAGAGCAACCCCTGTCTGACTGCTGTGGTCAGCCTTTATGATTTGTGGGTTTTTGCACCTGACTTATGAATGTCCTACCCTAGAGTCACTGCAGTTGATGAGTGGTGTTTGAACAACTTTAAAACACAGAAGCTGTGCTTTTAGTGACTTGATCTTGAAAGGCACCAATATTAGTAAATAAATACACTTTTGAAAGCTTTGCTTTTGTTTCAGATCTGCTGCTGTGAATCAGAATTGGCATTGACAAACACTGTAGAACAGCATTTTCTATGTAAAACAGATGTTTCAGTTTGAAATAATTGGGAAAATCAAGAGAATTGCCAAAACTGTGAAAGATATTACCAAAATTGCCAGTCAGCTGTCATGGAAGCTGTTCTTCATGGGTCACAAATCTGCAGTGCCTTTGAGCCTTAGCTGCTCTTTTCATAGATTGTTGATCTCATGCTCAGAAGTACATAGCTTTGACGGGATTTCTTCCTCTAATAATCCAAGAGGCTAGTGCTAATGCTAATGTTTCAAAATTCTGAAGTGTATATTAAAAACTCATTCTTGAAACTGTTGTAGTCTTGTGTAAGTATCTCAGAACACGTTTTTCTGATGAGAAAAAAGCCTTTTCTTCCGTCCTAACAGTGTTTTTTTGTGTTGGCCTTACAAGTCATTCATTAAGATGGGGGGGGAATTTCTGTGTGACTGAAGTGTATGAAGAAGGAGGTCAGCCTTAACTGCTTATGTATAAAAGTTTTCAATTACTGCACATGGAGTTCAGTTCCAATGCAAATATCACAACCAGTTCAGCTTGTGCAAGTCTTTCCCCACCCCCCCCCCCACCCCCCCCT
>VZSC01008257.1:62037-89697 GCA_013398225.1 Steatornis caripensis
GATCTGTATTGAAATGCAAGAGGAAGCTAGAAAAATGGAAAGCAGGCCTGCAGGGCTTTTTTTTTTTTGTGAGAGATTCAGCTTTATACTCCAGCATGTGTACGCTGACTCCAGTTTTTGTGGTTCTGAAACGTGCAGAGGTTTCTGTGAAGAGCTGCACCAGGGTGAAATAACACTCTGTTAATTATTTATAAGTGGTGCCAAGTAGATGCGGAATCTTCTCTGTTCATCAAACTGTCAATCTTTTTTCTAGGAGATGCATCAAAGGAAGATATTGATGTTGCTATGAAGCTTGGGGCTGGCTATCCCATGGGTCCGTTTGAACTGCTGGACTATGTTGGGTTGGATACCAGTAAATACATTATAGATGGTACTGCATGCTTATTTTCTTCAATTTTTCCTTCCTTTAGCTAAATTGTAGATGAATGTTTTAATGAAAATCTGACTTTTAATTAGTTTAAACCGAATGTTTATGGTGTAGCCCTTTAACTGTTGAGAAAGGAACGAGAATTCAGCCTAATGCTGTATGGTTACTGCATTTGTACTGTATGCTTGTATCTTACGTACCTGGGGACAGAACAGTGGTGGTTTTGCTGACTTCATCAAGTTCCAGTGGAAAATAATAATATTAGTGGAACTTTGTATAAATAAAAAAAATCAGTGGGACGAGGGGCAGGTATCGGCGGTAAGAAATTCTGATGAAAAGCAACAGATGTTGAGACTCTCTATGCTTTTTCTGCCAGTCATATTTTTGTTCTCAATTAATAGGAAACCAAGAAAGTACCTTAAAAGATGCAAGTATACCATCTCCCTTTCATGTCAGTTTATAAGTGGATTAATGTCAGTATAATAACAAAAAAAGACGTTAATTGGTGACAGCTTGTTGATGATTGTTGTGTTGTTTTGAGTGAGCAGCTTAAATATTCTCCAAGGCAGAATGTCACTTTTAAAATGACATCTTCAACGAAACCTCTTTTGCTTTTGGCCAGTACTGTGGAGTAGTATTACAGCGTTCTACCTGACCATGTAATTCGCAGGTAGAAATTCAACTTGGAATTTCTTTCCACTTGACTTTCTTTTCAGCATAGTCTTTGTTTTATTTCCTTGCACTTAACTGTATTTTAAAAGTTCTCCTTAATTTTTTTTGAAGTATTAAAAATCCTCAGTCATGGAGATTATAAGGTGTTCAGAGTAGATGACGCCTAAAGAGTAATTGCTAGGTTCGCTCATAATCATCAGTACTGATCTGTGCTTTGTGAAGCTGTATTGAAGGGTCTCAGAGAGTCTAGAGTAAGTTCCAAACCTCCTTCAGTTTTCTGACCTCTTAGTATTTTTCTACAGAGATGCATGTGTCTCCATTATTTTTGCATATAAACAGAACTGTTACTAATTCGTCCCCTTCTTTTCTTCCACCAGGATGGCATTCATTAGAGCCAAACAATCCTCTTTTTGCACCCAGCCCACTCCTGAATAAACTGGTAAAAGAAAAGAAGCTGGGTAAGAAGACTGGAGAGGGATTTTACAAATACAAATGAACTCCAAACCTGAAGAGGTGTTAAACTATCTGTGTATGCTGTTCAGCATTGCCAAATTACAGGTGAATTCTGTTTAAACCTTCCCAAGGATGGCACGAGCTGCATTTAGAACATAACCCACCTCTGAACTGAGTGATTGCACTAGTTAACTATTTCGCTAGTGAAAGCTTGATTTGGTAGATTATGTTTTTCTTGCAATTCTGAAAAGCTTTATATGTACAGTGCCTTCATGCAAATGTTGATTTTTCAGGTGCAGGATAGAATGACAAGTGAATTTATGTATTTGAAACATTATTATATTAACGGTAAAAATCCTAAAAATAACCGCACTTTCTTAAAAATAAAATTTTCCATAATTCTCTGTTGAATGTCATGGCTTGCAGTTGATGTACTTGGTTGTAGTCCACTGGGTGGCAGTCTCTTTTCACGCAGAGGAAAGGCAGTAAGTTGTTTTATTAGGATTTTTTATAAGTGCAGTGCTAATCTGTAGGTGTAAATTACAGTGCCTTGAACAATAATTTTTTGAATGTCATATTGTTTTAAAAAAAAGTAATAATCCTGCAATGACAGACTGTCACCTGGACAGAAGGTTCCCAGTACAGCATTTAAAAGCAGAACTCATGATTTGTGTTGGGATTTTCTGGCATGTTCGATTACTCGTTGAGGGCCTCCTTTTGCTAGGTACCGTAGAAACATAACAAAGAGGTGGCTTTTATTCTGAAAGGCCTAATACATAGATTTGGGTTTTATTAACTAAGATAGGAAGCTGGCGGAATCTTCCGTATGCTTTCTAGAGTCCTGTAAATTGGCTTTATTTAGTGGCTATTCATTTTAAGTGTCATTTTTACACACTCCACTACTACTGTAGTTGAGTACTTCAGGAGATTGAAATTGGAGTCTGCCATGTAGACAAATAGGTGTGTCTGGCTGCACGAGGCACCTTCTGTTTTGCCACTTTATTTCCTTGGGTCTTAGCAGAGCCTGGGTTTCTTCATGGCAGGAGTGCTGCAAATCCTGCGTTTTCTCCAAATACTGCAGAGCAAGTGGGCATGAGGGTTGGAGTGCCAGTTCGACTAAGTAGCAGCCTTCTTTTACTTTGTGTATTTTGGATCTGCAGACTGAGTGCTTACATATATTTTTTTAATTAAAGAAATTATGAATAATTATTTCACTCCAAAGGTGCCTCTTCCTCCCTCCTGCAACATCTGATTCAGGTTGCATACCAAGAAACTGAGTCTGACAGATGTTAATTTTCTTGCGCACAATCACACCACAAATCTCTGAGTAGAGAATAAGAATTCTTTGTTTATTGGATCCTGGTTCCTAATTACAGATCTTCTGCGTCACTTGTCTTGAAAGATGAGTGTTAAAGGAGAGAAATGGTACTGTAGACAGTCTCTTTCCTTTACTAATATATTGTTAAATTGAGTTCGTTTTCCTAAAATACAGTCCACTTCTTGCTCCTGAAGTCTGTTTCACCTGAAGGTTCTCAGTGCCTGTAATTCAGTTTAGTGACTTTTAAGTGCTGCAGGTAGCTCCAGAACTACTGCTTTCAGTAGTAATTGAAAATGGGAACGTGTATTACTCTTGTGCCTTAAAAAATGCTATTTGTTTTTTACAAAAACATTTAGGCAGAATTAACTTGATGCTGCTCCCTTTACTCGGAAGATCATCTTTATTTTTAGTTTGGAAACACTTAGGTTTAGAGCAAGGCATAGGCTATTTAATATTAAATGTGCAAAATATTTTTCACTATTAAATGTGATATTTTAGAAAAACTTTCTCTAAAACAGTGTTTTCCTTTCAGGAGCTCTAACCAGTACACTATGTATATATGTTATACCTACAAGAAACCTGAAAGAGGCCTTTGTAAGTTTGGCTTGCTATTCCAGAAGAGACTTCTTTTTCTCCATAGCAAATAGGTCATGTGGAGGTACTTTACCGGTGGGTGGGGATGGTTTCTTTTATCAGCATGTGCAGTGATGTGCCACGATGAGCAGAGATGAGGTAAAGGGCCAAAACTTCGAATAACTCTCCCTTAAATCTAGGTCAGAACGCATAGTGGTAGTAGAATGAGTGAGGCCGTTGAATCAAGGTAAGTCTTTTCTTTTGCTCCTCAGTGAGGAGGCATGGAGGGTGTAGAAGACCCTTCTTGGGTTCAAGATGATGATGAAATCAGTCAGAAGTAGGATGTTAAATACTGGCTCCTGATTTGTACAAGAATTTCTGCAGCTTTGACAGTTTAAAGATGTCTAGGATGCTTGAAGAATGAGTAATGAAATAAAGGAATTGTCTGTCTCCACCTTTCCCTCAGTAGAGATTATTTCCCAGCCCTTGCTATGCCTGTGACTTGATGGGGAGGTGCATGAGCCACCTTTCACTGTGTGTAGTGTTGATGAGTGAAGGGGGAATCTCCTGCTTATCAGTACCTCAGACTAGAACATGGTGCATTAGACCTGCTCTCACCAGTCAGCTCTTCCTGAATTTTGATTAATAGGGGATAAGAGATTGTGGAAAAAAATGAGGGATAGAAGAGAAAGGAGGAAGGGTGTTTGGTTTCCCTCACTGCCTACTTTTAAAACCTTTAGTCTCCGTTATCCTTTTTGTCAGCAGGCCTCACAGATTTGGAGCATTTGCCCCACTTCGGCTAAAGCTCTGAGATGTACCCTTGGCACAGCTTGAGGGCAGCTTGACAGCCAACAGCTGAGGAGTCAGACGTGAGCCCAGCTACTGCAGCTGGGAAGATGGCTCCAGATTCAGCATCTGGGTCATTTCAGCTGCCAACTGTGCTTCATTTATGGTCATCCTAGCCGCTGATGCTTCCGGGGAGAAGACAGGAGCACAGCAAACTTTACAGAGGGAGTTGAAAGCAGAGTCTTAATTGGACTGGAGGAGGATGCTGTGCATTAGTGGCTTATGGGGTATAAAGTGCAAGAGGCAACAATGAAGTTTGATCCAAAGAGGAATTAAGTGTGTAGAAGTTAAAATTTGGCTTTGCTCTAATGAATGAAATATTCTTCGTTAATGGCACTGAGCACAATAATACTTCTGTGTGGGTCAATAGTCAAACAGTTGCCTGTTTGTAGAGTGCAGATACCCTGAAGTTCTAAATCTGCATCTGTGTTTGCAAAAGTCAATGAGTTTTTCCAGTATATTACAGTAGGAGATTGATTTTCTTGGAAGGCAGGGATATCAACTTTGCAGTATGGTTTTGAATCGAATGGAAAATGGAGTTTGTTGCTTCTTCCTTCCTTCATTGTGGGGACTTGCAGAACATCATCTCGGTAGGAATTTAGCTGGGAAAACAGCATTGCCAAAGATTTTAATGTCTATTAATTGTCTGTTGATAAAGTTTAGCCCCTGGAAATGAGTAGCTGCCTTGAAGTGAATATCCCAGCTCTGTCCAGATGGGAGCTTCGTGAACCTATGCCTTATTTTTCACAATAGGAAGAAGGGTTGACTGAGCAACTGTATAACACAACTTGAAAAAGTATCTTTTTTCTTTCTTAGATGAGTCATATTTTTCACCCAAATCATCTGACCCAAGGGTTTTGACGTGACAATGCAAGTGTCCTTCAAAAGCCAGTTGTTGTAAATGGCAGGCTGTTGACAAGACAGGAGTTAATTCCAGCATCTAGCATGGACTCTTCGGAGCCGTGAGATCAGTACTACCAGCCCAGTGCTCCAGCAGTGGAAAAGCATGATAGTATCTTCAAAATGATATTCAGAGTTTTGTTTTGGTTTTGTTTTCTTAATGCCATATTTGGTGGTTCTTCTCCCAGGGTTTGTTCTGTGGATAGGACTNGTGCTCCAGCAGTGGAAAAGCACGATAGTATCTTCAAAATGATATTCAGAGTTTTGTTTTGGTTTTGTTTTCTTAATGCCATATTTGGTGGTTCTTCTCCCAGGGTTTGTTCTGTGGATAGGACTTTTCTCACACTTTCAGATATCTGTGAAACTTTTGAGGTTTGTCAGTCAATCTCTTCTGTAGACCCACTTGCTATAAATTAGTGAATGTTTACCGGGCTGGAGAAGATGAAAATAAGAAACTTGCTGTATAAAGCTAAGTGTAGCCAGATGTGATTGGTTAAATCTGTACTTGTTAGAAAGAGAAGGGCATCTGAAAAAGATACGACCGGTTTCCCCACCCAAAAGGTTGCCTTGGTGTGAAACGGTGTAGTGCGTTCCTGACTTTGTCCCAGGCTTCAGTCAGTAAAGTCTGCAGGTAAGTTAAATGTAAGCTAACTCATTGTAATGTATTCCTGTGGTCAGAAAGGTAGGTGCTAGAGGATGCAGGTACTAGCAAACAGTCCCTGTTGTATTACTTTGTACTTTAATTGGAGTGTAGTATTGAGGTCTGAGATCCCCAAGGACAGTGTCGTTTGGGTGTGTGCAGTGTTGTAGCATAAAGGTGATGGGATTGCGTTGTTCCTTAGGGGAAGAAAAAAAAAAGAGAGTATGATCAGCCGTGAGACAACACGTGCTGTTTCTGCTGCCGCTGCTTTGGGAAAGCGCTTCTGACTTTTTTTGTTTCATGAAAAATTCTCTCTCACTTCTTTTTCCATTTAATTAAAAATGCTTGCTGTTCTCTAGTGAATTCTGTGTGTAAGCATCCACTGTGTAGCGTCATAAGATGCAAAATGTTTTCCGTGTCTCGGAGTATTGCTCTTCAAGCCTGTGTCCATTTTGATAGATAGATAGCTAATGGTTATTGCAAATGTTCTTATTAAGCCATTTTTATTAAGCTATCAACACATAATTGCCAAAGTTTAATGCATACTTGTTATTCTTACACTAGAGAAAGCCACTTGACAGTACCAAGTGGCCTTAAAGGTATGGGCAAACCAGAAGCAGCTTTTGTAGTTTGTAGCGACCAACTTTTTCCTCAAAATTTACTGCTGACAGTTTTGGAATTAACTTTTTCAAGAGAGGCAGTAGTCTTCTTGCACCTGTAGCTATGGTGCTATATTTTTTTCTTTTCTAACTAGTACCACAGCAGTGACCCACATCAGCATTTTTATTCAGTACAGTTTACAACCACGTGAGCAATTGTAAAAGTGACCTGAACGATGGCCGTTTCCCTGTGCTTTTTGCAAGAGCTGAGGCCAGGAGCAAAAGCAGATGCTATGATTCTTTTGAGAGCTGGATCTTTTCATGTTATATGTTCCTTCAGTAGCTTTTCCTGTTGTGCACAGCCAGTGGGAAGTGCTTCCGCTGAATTCTGTTAGAGAAGGGTTAAGGAGAGCTACAATCTGGTAACTGTAAAGATGATTTGTAGAATGATCTGTCTTGAATTTTATGGTCTTCTCAAAAGTTCACGGTAAAACTGAAATGCATTTTTATGTACCATTTGCTATCCAGTATGCTTTTCCATTTATAAATGCAGTGCTATACTTACAGTCTTAAATTAAATGTATATGATCACAGAACAGTATGTAATGAGGTCTGGGGTTGTTACCGATAATATAGTAATCAGATTTAGGTTTGTATGCCCTTGTAGCAGCTTTGCACTTGTTCAATTCACTCTTGTCTTTTATTCCCTTAGAGGTTCTCTATTTGGTTTTCTGTAAATTGCAAACAACTCGCAGCAGTGCATTCTTTGCAGAGAAAAGTAGCACTATGAAGCTCTAATGCTGGCTGGATGTTGTGATTGCTTCTTGGGTAGGAATAATACAAAACACCAAACCTAGTTATTAAAGGAGCTCGTTATTCTTTTGTCATGTGGTGGCATGAGGCATCACAGTGAGGCACAAGGCCAAGCTTTGTTTCCAGCCTTGGGTCAGATGCTGCATGTCAGTTGGCCAAGGCATAGGAGGATATTTTAGCACAAGGCGCTTGCTTGGCGGGCACTGAGGAACTTGTCGCTTACTTTGGCTGTTTCATGCTGCCAGATAAGAGGATTTTTTCCTAGCTCGTTCACTGCTGCTTTGCGTGGTGCATCTCTTGTCCTGCCTGGTAACAGCTTCTTCTATTCTGGTCCCATTTTTCTGCCAGCAACCACTTCTAGGGTGGTTTTCTGTAAATGGACAAACCCTTACAGTACTCGCTAGTTAAAGAATGCAAAATTTTTGTTATTAGTAACCTAAACCCCCCATTCGGCGTCTTGGCTTCAGCAATAAAAATCTTGTGGATTAACCACTTTCACCAATGAGAGGCTTTCTGATGAGCTGTGGGAAGAAGTGTATGCTTGGCGGTAGGTCTACAGTAAACAGCTGGAATTTGCGTGTGGTGAATTAGCACCAAATAAAATCTCCCTTTTTTTTTTGCTTAATTATCCTTGCATACTCAAATGGATCTATTAAACGTTTGTGCAATAGAAATTGGTAAAACCACATGTTTACAATAAGTGGGTTTTGATTGTGCACACACTGGGATTTGTCTGCTCTGCTGGTGGCAGGGCCTGTGTGGGTAACATAATGGTCTGTGATCTGATGAAGGGACGGACCACTCTGTTCCCCAACTGCACCTCGGAATGCAGTGCTGCCCTGAGCCAGACTGAAGCACGGCTGCCATTGGAAGCCCTTGCTCCAACTCTGAATCTTCAACTACTTTACGTTAACTTTGTTTGAGACCTGCTGTTTTGAGTCCTACAAAGCTGTAAGCATAAGCAGGTGTAAGTTACACTGCATTTGTATTTCACAGGCTTTTTAGTTGTTGTTTTTTCTCTAAAGAGATTGTAAAAGGTAAAATGTTTCTGACAACTGCTTGAAGTCCTTACTTCTCTGAAAACGACAAGAGGGCTGATGGGTTCCTTACAGCTGACGTTGCAATTCTTTCTTCTTTGCAATTTAGGGTAAGATTTCCGCAAGCCTTTTGTTTCAGTTGGAAGCCTAGTGATGTTTTCCAGAATGTCTAAGCAGGTGAGGCATCAAGCTTCCAGTAACTTTCTTTCAGCACTGAAATGCCTCTTGGAACTTAAAGAAATATTTATGGAAGAGCCTGATTTTGGGGGCCCTAGTTTTATTTAAATCTTGAACTTAATTTTCAAAAGAATGTGGAATATTAGAAGAGAACTGGCGTGGATTTTAATGACAAGTTATCCCACTCCAGTTCTTGAGAGCATGTGAAAGAAAACAGCAATTTTCAGCCTTTTCCTTCTCTGTTTGCTGTTGATCTACTTTCTTGAACAGAAGGAACAAAACTCTGCTCTTGCTGCTAATTAGTAATTTCAGACAGTAGCAAGCAGACTATGCCTCTAACAGTCAGAAAAAATACTGCCTCCTGGTTTCTTCACCCTCCTGCTTCCCTTTCTTTTGAGCCAGAGGGTTATCGCAACTGGTTATGGATTGATTTCTGGGTGCTATCATGACATTAGTGTCAGAGAGTGAACAGTGAAAGTTAGGCACCCAAATAATGTTTTAAGTGCCTAAAAAAACCTTGTGTGAGTCCTTTGAGGAAGGGGCATGAGTGACGTAGGCTGCAGGGAAATACTTAATTGAGAGAGCTGATCTGAATGAGGCTGTGGATTCTAAAACCCAGTCAGGGTGCTTTTAGGAAAATGGCAGTGTCTGTGAAGGGCGAGATCTATGGTGAGCATTTAAATAGCTTACTTTAGAGTAGGAGACAGAAGATACTTGGAGAATTTAATTTATTTAGTACTAGAGAGATGAGGTTTTTAAAGTGGTAAATTTTTCTTTTACAAAGGAGAGAGAATATGAGGGGAGGGGACAGATGCTGTTAATTTCACGTAAGTGGTTTTCCTGATACCATGTTTTTTATTTCTTTAAACAAAAGCATTACTTGGAACTGAGGAAGAAGTCTTTCTCTTTCTTAGAGACTCGGCATTTTATTTTTGGCTAAGACTGAAAGCTATTGTTGCCTAAGTTGACACTAAACTGGCAAATCTGTGAACTGAAGCCAGTATTGTTACTGGGATCTAAATTTGTAACGACATTTGGTTGTCTTAGAATAAAAGTTGAACGTATAGTTTACCTCAAGGGCAGAGTTATATACTCTAAAGATTATTTGCACAGGCTTACAGCTGAAAACGTTGCTTAGCTTATTGACACATGACATTTAAAGTAGCATGCTGGTGGAATGGAAGAATAATGGACAAGTGATGATGAGTATGTCAAATGATCGTACAATAGGCATGATCTTCACCCGCAGGCTCACTGCTTTTTGGCAAAGGGCAGAACGTTTCTACAGTGGCAGCTAACGTTACAAGGAGGAAAGTTTCCAGCGAAGACTGATTTTGAAAAATTGCTTTTATTGTGTTTTTAGGGAATTAACTGTTTCAGTGACAGAGAAGACTGAGCTTAGTTATGCCTTGTATCAGTTTGACTTAGAATTTCATTTTAATTCATGTTATGAGAGTAGTGCAAACCTGCAGGCACCTAGCTCAACTTACAACTGACTTATATTGAAATTGGGAATTAAAATCAAAAAATCAATCTAAATAATTAAATCAGTCTAAACAAAAGCAGCGCCTGTACAGCAGGTTATCCTCATTTAAGTATATCAGTTTGCTAAGGCTTGCTTGCCCACAAAGCTTCTAACTAATATTCCATCTAGATTTTTGGCTACTGGCAAGGAAGGACAGCCACTTTCTCTGCTTTCTGCGTGAAAGGAAGTTATTTTGGAGAACTTGCTGGATCTGCTGAGGAATAGAGAGAGAAGTAACAAAACTTGATATTGGGCATGGCAGCCAGAAATGCAGCATGTGTTAAAGGGTTTTAGATACCTTTGAATAGAACTCATTTCAAGATGTGAATTGGCAAGGACATCCTTCAACCCCAACTAGTGTATGCTCCAAAGAACTTTGCAAGCTTTCCTGTCCTGTTTAGGTGTTGTCATGTCTATAAATTACCTAATTTAACTAAATATTGGCCATAATGTCTGAAAAAAATTGGATGAAGTCTGGTAAAGCGACAGGTGAGAAAGTGCTGCCTAGTCTTCAGCAGTCATCGTAGTGGTGGGTAGTTGGGATTGGTGTTAACGCTTTTCCATTTCGTCTTTTCTGTGAGCTGTTACTTCTGCTTAGTTACAACCCTTGGCCTAAGTGTAAGTCTCTCCGTGCTTCCCCACGATCGTGGAAGGGTGATGCTACAATAGTGCACAATAGAAAATAGTTCAGGTGAAACACTTAAATCCACGCCCATCAACTTACTCTGTTCTCTTACTATTCCCTGAGTTGTTACTATTGCCTCTGGAACTGAGGTCACTCCCAAACAAAAATGACAAGGGATTAAGCTAGTGAGACAGCTGTTGGAGTAAGGTGATCTGAAGAATTCTTTGACTGTTGGTTGATAAATACAGTATATTCCATGTTTATATAATTGTGTGGTAGCAGTTATAATTAACTATACCTGTAGTGTAGTTGTATGCATCTCATTTAAGATAGCCCTTAATTCTTCTGTCTGTGGTTTACACTACTTACATACATAAAATCGTATCTGATCCTTGCAACATACCTGTGAGCTAAGAAAGTATCATCCTTCGAGTGCGTTTGGGGAACAGATATACAAGGAATTTCTTCCTTAAGTTGACTTGAAAATAGTCTTTTCACCCATTCTTTCTTCAAATGGTATTTATTTCCAAACTGGACTGAATGAAGATACGGTATAGGTGTTAGACCTGTGCTAGATTTAAGTCCATCTTTTTATGTTCATAGGAAACCCAGCATTGGGTCATTGGGAAGGGGAGACTGCTTCCCAGTGAGCGAGAGCACTTAGCTGTGCTGCTCCATCAGTAGCTGCCCACGAGGAGAGGGCAGGAGCAGAGGGATCAGTCAAACACAGGAGAGAAGTGGGAGGACAGAGAAAACCTAGAGCGGGAGTGAAATTGAATGGACCAGAGGAAGAAGGGGATAAACTGCTTGGATATTGAGGGATTGCTTGCTATTCTGGTTCAGTAAGTAACTTCAGTTAATTCATACCTTAAAAAAAAATATTAAAAAATACATGTGGGGAGTAACTGCTTTAGAATACCAGCATGGGCAGAACTAGACTGCCCGGTGGTTTTATTTCTGAGTCATACAGTTACACCACTCCCACACAAAGGGAAACTTTTAGACCATATGTCAAAATCTTCCTTATAAAATCTGAATTTTCACACAGTGACTAAAACCACTCGTTAAATTTATTGAGGGACCTTAGATTAAGGTGTTTTGATTGTGAATTCTTTCAGGACATTGCACTAAAAAGTTGAGTAGAGTTTGAGCTAGCAGGTTTTTAGAGGGGAAAAAGCAGTGGCCATTCTGCCGCATCGTTTATTTGCAAATATGATTACTGCCTATCTAATTTAGGATTGAGTGGAGGGGAAGAAGTTGTTGCTGATGATGTTTGTCATGACAAAATAAAACGGATTCCACAGGAGAAGAGTAAGAAGGAAACATTTCAGGGTAGCAGAAGCAGCAGTTAGGTTTTAAGAATCTTGTCCATCTCGGGCTTTGAAACTTCGTCTCAGTCAAGGAGTGTAGCCGCTGCCGTGTTTTGGTGTGTACCGTTTGCTCTTTTATTACACAGCACTTCACTTACACAGGCAGGTGCTAAGAAAAACTAACTCTTGTATAGCATTTTGCTTTGTCGAGATCTGAGTCCTTGTTTCTGTGGCTTGTTCTCTCTGTCTTAAAAGAAGACACGGAGATGGTCCTACCTCAGCATAATCAGTATCCTGCAGGATTTTTTAGCCTGTTTTCTTAGCTGTAGGAAATTAGTGTAAATTCAAAGAGTTGCCTCTCCAAATAAGTAACTTGACCACCATTACATTGTAGAGTATGTTATTTTTCTTATTCTGCTGAAGATTTTATTTCGTCGTAGTTACCTTTTCTCAGCACAGCGAGCAGGACAGGCTGGTTCTTGGGTGAGTTGCTCTTCTGCTGTGAGGCAGATGGAAATTTTCCTGCTGGTTCATGTTGCTTTTCCATAGCTGAGAGAGATGAACAAACCTGCCATTTAATTTGTGTGTGTTTCTGGGAGGTGGGATGGGTAAGTTTTGTAGAACATCATTCACGGGAAGAAAACTTTAGTATCCCAGACCAGGTAAGCAGTGACCGTTACGTCAGCCCAGCAGACACTGCTTCTGTGGCTCAGTGAAGTTACGGTTGTTGCAGGAGCTGTGCCGGCTAGAGAGAAGACATCATTTAAACCCCATGGCCTGAAGCTATGAGTATTTACCTGGGAGAAGAGGGAGCAGAATTTTAATCTTTGCTTTGACCTGGATGGAAGCTGGTGGTTAAGAGATTCATTTCCCATATTTGTGGCAGGTATGTCCCTTTTCCTGGGGCTGCAGATGCCTCTCTGCTTGCTTGCTTGCTTTCTAAAGTTGATCTTTGTATCCATGAATAGTCTCACAGGGTAAATTCATACATTAATCCAAAGGTTCTCTTCCTGGCCTGTCATGTGGAAAAATGAGTTCAGGCACATTTTCTAGGTTTTTGGCTTCATCTCAGAATGTCTGTGCAGGCCGTTTTCCTGTTACAGCTGCTCTCTTTTTGGCTAACTTCCTTCTTAGCCCAGTAGCTTTGTCACTGACCCGACTTAGGGGGAATGTGTTCGTAGATGACGGGTTTCTGGCTATTTGTGGAGTCGCATCTTTCCCCCGTAATGTTCTACTTTGTATTAGGTCCCTATGCTGGAGGAGAGGCTTCCTGGTGTGTTAGCCCCCTTGTGAATGTAAGGGAACAGACCGCAGTTGCGTTATTGGAGAGGTTAGTGGGCGTTTCTTAGTCTGTCTGTCATTTTTCCCCTGTCCTGCTTCAGCCTAATTAGCCACTGTGTAGATCAGAGCAGGAGGCCATCAGGAAACAGGGAACGGTTGCTTCAAAGCCTTGTGCACCGTAGTGGTTTCAAAGGAGTGCAGATGACTGACGCTCCGGATTCTGCTGTCCTACGATCGGGAGCAAGGATTGCATCCTTAAGGTCCCACATTTGCTGCAAATTGGCCTAACCATCGCGCTATCACTTGTACAACTAACTTACCGCCTTTTCTGTTAGCTAATCCAAAGCGGAAACTACAACAGAAGCGAATTCTCCAGAGCTGGTGAGTCCCTATAAGCACTAGTGAATCTGTCATCGCTTGCTGTGTAAGAACCCAAAGTTAGCCTGGAGCATTGTTCTTTTATGTAACAGAGGGGAAATGGCTCTAGTCCAGATGATCCAGAAGCCTGAGGAGCCAGACCATCCTGCGATGTTGGCCTGATTAGCTGTAAATAATCCTGGCTCAACTGCCCTGTTCTGTGTCTTTGCCCTTTGCCTCCCCTTTTTGGTGAGGGGAGGGAGGCGGCCGTGTGTTTCCTAGCTACTAGGCTACCTCCCGTGTTGGTGAATGGGACTACCTGTACCGGAACTGGCTTTGGCACATGCACGGAATGAAGAATGGGTTTATGAATGCTTGTACAGAGGTGTCTGGATAATTAACTCAGCCATTACGTAGGAGCATTTAAATTCTTAAAGACATTTTCTGTGGGAAATACAGAGTAATCATCTCCTCAGGCACCCAAGAGACATTGGTAGATGCTGACTTCTGCCTAAATTGCACATCAGGAATTTAGGTGGTGTTTTTGAGTCTCACCTGGCATAATTTATTCAGTATCATACGGATTTAAACCTAGTCTTACTGTGTCAGGGTAACACCATCATCACCAGGCCGTTTTTACTACCTCATCTGTCTCCACTGACAAGCTGGCGTGGGACAGTGGGGGCCTAGGTCAGTTTGCTCTTTCAGTCCTGCAGGAACAAATGCCGATTAGCAGTGGCGGGCAGGAGCGGATACAGACCCAAGTCACAGAGGGTATTGCAGGGTAGTGCGGTTACTCTGTTTCAGGTACTGTCGTGGGAGCGTCCTAAGCCTTGCGTATTAGTTAACTTTTCCCATAGTTGCTATATGTAAAAGGTCTTTGATCTATGAATGAGCCCAACACATGGTGTTTGCTCACTGTATGTTAACAGCAGAGATGTTATTTTTAGCTCCTGAATTCTTTTTCTCCTTCACTATTAGAGCTGAAAGACCTTTCATCCTTAAGACAGGCAGCTCTTCACTACATAGTGTATTTGGGACAATGTGCTACATAAGGTTAATGAACACCTCTATTGGGAACAATTTTTTTGCAAAATGGGTAAGTGGCTTTTTAAATAGCCATTAAAAAATCTAAATGAAGTAGTTGTGTTTTAAGAAGAACTGTTATCTTTGGAACATGTAATTTACAGAACTCACTGCAGTAATCCTTGATTTAGAACAATTTCTGCACTGAAGTACTTGCTTTTTTCACTTTAGAAACAAAACCAAACCCCAGACCAAAAACCAGACAGGTTTCCAGCAAAGGCTGGGGTAACTGACTGAAATGGAAATGTAGCCAAGGCTGGGAAAACTCCAGTGTACAGTTGCTGTTCTCTCAGAGGTCTTTTCTTCTGCCATCTGAAAGCATTCCCTTGCCTGGTCACTTGTTTTGCTAGAAATAAATATTGCAAGAACAAATATGCTGGTTACATTCTTACAGCTGGGTTTGTATGCAGTGAACACTGGTTTAAGAGGAAGCTGTTTTATAACATTTTTAATTATGAAATTTCTTATGCAATCAAGTTTAAGGGTCAGTTATAAACAATCTAATCACAAAGCTTGCTTAGGCAGTAACTCACATAAGTCATTTCTTGTAGCTCAAGCTTGACTCAGTCCAGTCTCCCACCAAACAAGATTCAGGAGCTAGAATACAAGGTGTGCTGATTCAATGTATGGTGCATAGTATTTCTTTCACAGTGGTGCTCACAAACCATTGGAATAGTTTATCTATGGCTACAGTGGTTTGTTTTTTTTTTTCCTTTTAAAGTCCTTCAGTAGAAGTCGGGCAGCCATGTCTGTTTTTCATACCTGTGGAATACCGGTCCCTGGCCAAAAGCGGAAAGGTGTTAGAGAAGTGGCTGGTAGTGTTTGGGGCTTGAAAGACCCAAACGCCTGTGTTTTCAGTTTTGAAGCGTGCAGAGGAGCTGCTTGCTATTGCAGGAATGTCTCACGGGCACCACTGGCAGTAGGCAGGCCATGCCGACTCTGGATCTGACACCATGACACCAGGCCCTCCACAGCTGATGCTGCAGCCAGCTCCTGTGCCTGACTGCGGGATAATTTATACAGCTACAATAGATTTAACTGTAGGCTCCTACCCCTCGTGTGGGCATGGACTGCATCCAGAAAGAAGGGAATATATCTGTATTCCTCATCTTTACTGCTGGGTTCACTGAGGTTTTTAGTAGGAGACTGAAGGTAAGGGCAGGGATCGTCGTAGACCCTGGTACTTCCACTTTGGCCAAATCTAACTGAGAAACATAAGAGAGCACCGAGCCTGCCCATTCCTTACTTCTGGTACAAAAACAACAGACTTCTGCTCTCTGTAGGGAGAAAAAAAAGTCATCTTCCAAAATGACTTTACTTTAGGTGAGCAAACATCTGACAGACACACTGCATTTCCTACACGGGAAGACTGAGCCAAAAGCCTTCAAGGCCTTAGAAGTGACTGTGCCTTCCTGGGCTTGCTTCTACCTTTCGAGGGATTCTACTCCATCAAGTGCAAGCCATTCTCTTTTTTTTTTTAAGCCAGACAATTAACTTTAGTTTTATTACAAAGCTTTTATTAAAAAACAAATGCTCAGCACATTAACTCAAACTGGAATGACAAAAAAAAAATCAGTTGACAGTATTTTTGGCAAAGGCTGTGCCTTACTATTTTAAAAAAATGGGTACATCAATGCTCATTTCAACAACTGGCATAAAATCCCACTAACAGGCTAACAAAAACAGATACAAATACAGAACAATTGAAGTAATAATTCAAGTGCTGGGCTTTTTTACAAGGAGAAGGGGAATGGGTGAGAAGGAGAACTCACTGCAGTCAGATTTGCTGGATGTATTGCTTATGTTTACAGAGTTGATGATGCAAGACTGAGGTGTCTACTGACCAACTGACTGTTGTTACATTTATGTAGTTCTATAGGACGCTGTATTACATAGACTGAGAGGCCACTATTTGTTACAAATAGTTTAACAAAAAAGCCACCTTTTTTTCCATACAGGTTTTTCCTCTGGCAGAAAAAAAAAAAGAAAACCCCTTTTTATTTAAAAAGTATTTCAGATTTCTGACACTTGTTTAAAAGCTCATACCTAGTAAAATATACACCAAAGAAATTAGAAACTAAAAGTTAAAATATAAAAGCATTCAAGTTTCTTAAAAAAGCTAAAACCAAAATTGATCCTGTCGCACCATTAAATAAAAAGAAGGTTGAGTGTGTCATCCTGGTCCAGGCAAATTCCATTCCTCCATGTGCTGTATGGGGCAGCTGTGGTCTACGTTACTCTGTTGGCTGAAGCAGGCAGACAGCCATGCTACGTTGTTTGCTGACTTGATACGGACACAGATGAGATGGGGGCTTAAGAGTGCAAGGCAGAGGTGGAGTGAAGACAAAAGCTGCTCTGCTGACCCAGGAGCTCATTTGCTCTATTTATATCGGGCTGGACCCTCGTGATAGTGAAGGATTTTGGCAGTGATTGTCTTTATGATTCAGTGTCTCTAGCAGTGACATCAGGGTGAATGACATCCTAGACAGACTCCTTGGGGGTGGTCTGTGTGGATGAAGGACACACCTAGGGTTTAACAAGCTTCCATCTCCAGAAGGGGTCCTGGTGTCGCCGCCTTTGCTTTGCAAGTTGAGAAAGCATTTCTTTTCCCACCTACAGGGAGGGGGGAGGGAAGAGAGAGAGGGGAGAGAGAGTGATAAAGATGATATGAAGCCTCTGTGTTCTGTTTTGTTTTGTTTTTTTTTTTTAAATATTTCAGAGAAGCTGGTGATGGGTCACTAACTCTGTGGCACAACTTTATTAGTGAAACATGCATTTGCAATGTGAAAGTGCAGAGTACGGCTATTTGCTCTTGCTTGAAGCTTGCAAGAATATTTATGGAGAGTACTTTGGATTGTAAACAGGTGTCCACACCAACTAGAAAGGTGGGGTTTTAAGCTATCTAGACATTCAATATATTACAGAAGTAAATTCACTACAAAATCCTTTTGTAGTGGATTTCATTTATCTACAACAGTTGACCCAGATACTTGTTACAGAACTAGACATCCTCAGGCTTTGGTACTGCAGCGGTTGAGGTCAATTAAACCTCTGCTTCAGAGCTTCAACTCTACTGCCTGCAGAAATGAAGAAATGATGTCTTTTGTAAGCAGCTGGGTAGAGTAATGTGGTGGGTGAGGCTTGTGTGAATACTGCCCCTACCATGCATCCACACGACTGGGGAGGATTCGTTCCGCTCTTCAGCAGCGTAGGGTGCACCTTCCATTGTGTAAGAGCCATGGGCCTTTAACCTAGCAGTAAAGTTCACAAGGATCTTGGAAGGTTTTATACTCTCATAGCATGTGAAAATGCCAACAGTGCAAGCCTTATGGGGGTTGCTCTTCCAGAGAGGAACAGTTCTTCATCACTAGGTCTCTAGGTTACATCAGCTGACTTAGCAGTTGCTAACTCAACCATCACCCCTGCCCTTCTGACCCAGACAACTGGGTTATAACAGGGACTCCACCCAAAGGCTGTGTAATGAGTCAGGCATTTTTCCACAGACAGACACATGCTCTCCAGTAATGGTCTCAGGATTATTGGTATCTCAAAAAACCTACTCTAGGCCTCCTGGTACTACTCAGCTGCCAAACAAGTAGAGAGGGTTCAATGAGCAGAGCCTTTAAGAATGACCAAAATTAGCACAGGAATGCAGTTAGGTGGAGAAGGTGAGTGAATTTTCACCAGAAGAAACAAAATGCTTAGTCATGCAAAGATACACTGCCAGCACTTTGAATCACGCATGGCAAGACAGAACAAGTTTATGAAGAAATGGAGTTGTTGAAAACCAGTCAAACTTCTGGTAGACTAATCATAATAGATAGGCTGCTTGAGCCTGTCAGAGCTAAAGCAGAATTTATCAGCAAATATTACGGCAGCAGTAGTTAAACCAGGGCCATTTATAACTGGCACCCGCCTCCCATCTGCTGCAGCTTCTGTGCAAGCCATTACAACCCAGAGCATTTTGGCGGTACTGATGGCGTACAGCTCCTGAATAAGGAGTTACATGGGCTAAGGCACGCCAGGGTGGAAAGCCTCCAAAACTGATTTTGGACCGTTTGAGTTTAATGAGTGCAAGCTGAGGCCCCCAAATCTTACTAAACAAGTTGACTCCTCATCAGAGGCCACCCACATGACCATTGTTTTAGTGGGAAGTTGAGGACACTGAAGAAGTTTAGCTACAGACTAAGGTAGAAAGAACAAGCACAAATTTATACTAAACTGTACTACATAGCTTTAATTTGAGGGACGCTCTCCCCCCCAACATTATTCATACATGATGAATAATTTTTACCTGCTCCCGGTAGCCACAAAAGGACATTTAAAGCCACTGTGGCCTCTTAAACAGCACAGCTGAAAGTCCACTGGCAAACCAGTAGTTTCAACAGAGGTGGTCTGTATTGACTAATTCAATTCCTATTTCCTCATAAAACCGCCCCAAGTCCCAACTAAAAAAAGCCTTCTGAGCTTCCTGCCTTTTTTTTTTTTCCATAAAGCAGCACAGTGCTCCGTAACACATGCGGATCAAAGAGCTACGAAGGGCCCTACCTTTCCAAGGAGCACGAAAGAGGGGCCAAGCAAACAGCAGAGGAACACTGGGGAGAGCACCCTGCAGCTTTATATTTATTTTGTGTCTTTTCATCCCGGATTTTCAAAGGTTTGGTCCAGGTTGCTCTTCCTGGGAAGGTTTTCCTCTCAGTCTTACATGAAAACATTCAGCTTCCTGTTGAGGAATGGCCTTGAGGCGCCAGGCCAGTAGTTCACAGCAGTCCGATACAAGCGCTGTGATTCAGAGCTACTCCCCATTAGCAGCCAGGAATGTCTACTTCACTGAAGGAAATGAAATGCTCTTCTGTTGAGATGGTTCCCTGCCTCCTCCCCCCTTCCCTTACCAGCGAGCTGTCTTTGAAGTCAGGAGGTTAAAATAACGACCGCAGCCTTGCTCTGGCCCTCAGCTTTTTCAAACAGCAGCCATCGCTGCTTTCTCGGTGCAAACGCAGCTTTCGCAGCGCCTGCCTCCTTCCCGTAGCCTCTCTCCGCGCCTGATGATCCCCCCCCTGCTCCCGTAGAGAGGCTGCAGATACTACTGTAATTCTGCAAGGGGCCAGGCACAGTGAAGCCCCAAATATTGTTATTTCTAAGCAAATACTGCAGTACAGCAAATTACACAGTAGCTTATCCTGAGAACAGTGTCTAGAACCCAGCCTTTCCCCAGCTGCACATTAAGGCTACACACTGGAAATTGCTTCTACTGCCGATAAACCAAATAATACCTAAAAAAAATACGAATGACGATGGTGTTGCCTTACAGATATAAAACAGGTCAAATCAGGATTCTTTTCAAGAAACCACAGGCATGTGCGAAGGAGACTGAAGACTTCCCACATCTAAGGCTTCACTGGGGGGCTGTAGCTGAAGTCTCGCCAAGCGAGGCATGCCCTAGCAAAGCCCAATCCACAAGTGAAGTCGGCGCAATCAAAGACTGCAATTACAGCTCCCTGGCTGTGGTTAGGCTTCAAAGAAAGTGCTGCAAGTCACATTTTACATATGTGAAGTCTTGAGCCTGATCCACAATAGGAGGCACTGTCTGTGCCATTTAGAGTACATCTGACTGCAGGAGGAAAGGGAAAGAAACCCCCAAAACCTCACCTCGAGTAAGAAGCAGAAATAAAATTCCACAGTAATTCAGTGTAAAAAGAAAAGCCTTACTACTGAAGTGGTAAAACTGTGTTTCAGAAATCACTACAGTAACAATAAAGCCTCCTAACAAGCCTGCGCTCAGTGGCTGAGGGCAAGAGCATCAGAGGGGGATCAGAAGCCCTCCCCACGCTTGGGAAGGAGGTGGATTGAAGGGTGGGTCCACGAGGGCCTTGTGCTCCTCCTCTAGGCTTTATCTCCATTTTGCTAGAACAAGAGAGGATTACGCAGCCTCATTCAGGTCGTGCCAATCGGAAGAGCGTCAAGAGTGTCTGCATCAGTACAGGAGTAAGTACAGAGCAGAAGAGATAGCTAACCCTTCAAAGAGAGTAAAAATTTTAAACCAGGCGCTTTTTTTCCCTACACTTTTCCCCACCATAGGTTGTTTTCATACAGTTGCAAGAAGAGGCAAGACACCATATAAATGGCAGTTATATGTATTTGAAAAAAAAAAGTCAAGTCTCCAAACCTGGCTTTTAATCCAGTACTTCAAACAACATGGCAAACTCAGGGACCCAGCAGCTGAAGCTGTCGTTTTCTTTTGAAGTCCAAAATGAACACGTTCGACTTACTGCTAGGGGTTATCCAATACTCCAGAAACTTGGGTATGCAAAACCAGGTCATTATTTATCAGAAAGGTTCACGCTGTTTGTGAAGCCCCTTTGTATTTTCTTTAGCAGCAAAGCTGGAGAGAGTTCCAGGCGCGAGCAGATAGATGCCGGCGCTGCAGTCTGCTCCTCTTCCTGCCCAGCTGTGCCATGGTTTGTGGGGTTAGCCTAAACCAGATCCTTGAAATGTTCTGGGCAAACAAAAACAAACACTCCCCAACCTTTGTTGTTTCTAAACAAAAAAAAACCCACCTCCCAACAAAACCCCAGTCATTTTAGTAACCCGATTTGCTGCAGGGTCCCCCAAGCTGTTACAGCACATGGATGGAGAAACCAACGGGAGACAGGAAAAAGCCCTCTCTGCAAGAGCTGGATACCAGCAGGCTGCAGAGGAAACCTTTTATGCTGCCTTTGTTGCCAAAGAAATTACATAAAATTGTACCCTAAAACTGTAACAGACGCTGCCATGTTGAAGCTCTGTCAGTGGTAATTTTTTCTTCACCCCCACCCCCCACCCCATTGCTCCTGTTAGCCTCAGCCCGTTGGTGGCAACTGTGGACCCAGTCTCCAGTAACAAATTATCCACTGGTGTTTTAGATGCCCTGAAGTAGCTACCCCTGAAAATACCTCTCCATTTGACTACAGGTGGAGTCTGGTGTCCTAACTTCTGTCCTCTTAGTTTGGCCTAAGCTAGGTGTGTCGGGTGAACAGCAGGAATACCTCCCACCGCCGTGAGTCAGAGACCTCTTCCAGAGCGGGCTAGTGTCGGCACGGGAAACGCCCAGGTATTTTAGGGCTCCCACTTTGTGCAGCTGAAGTCAGGGATGCCAAAGCAGGTGTGGCTCTTATCAAAGGCCCCCAGTGTAGGCAGTATGAAACTAGAAGCTCTATCACTGAGCTACAATCTTTAAAATGATCCACCTGGAAGACCCAGGTTGGGGGTGGGAGCGGAGAGAGGTTCCATGTTTATAATAAAAAACAGACTACCTCTAGTCAGCTGTCTCTCATAGCTTCTTAAAGAGGAATAATATACTGAAAGGGATCTGCAAGGGAGGAAGAAATAGGCTTGTCCCCTTTTTGTCATATCTTTATGACAATGCCCCCCTTTATGGCTTATCATAAATATTCAGAGGACTGTTTTTTCAATTATCTATTTTATAGACTGAGAGCTGTGAAGAAAGATGCATCGGTTCTAGGGGCACTGAAATTGCTACTTCAGTTTTCACCTGCTGAAAAGGCATGAGGTACTGGTAAAGTAGCAAGTGTAAATTCTTTCAAAAGAAAGAAAGAAGTAACATAGGTAAAGTTTCCTTTGTGTATCATCTTTTCTGCCACAACTAAACATAGGTTAGAACTGTCACTGTACTTGGAAAGACAATCTCAACATTTAAATCTTCTAATACGTGGAATAATTTAAATAGCTGCTTTCACGCAACCAAAGCTAAGTCAGATGTAACCTGAATATCTTCTTGAGCTTCATCTTCTGCACGCACTCAGCCGCAGAGCAACACTACCAGTGTAAGACAGCGGTACGCAGAAACCACTGCAGAACTCAAACACGTGAACTTCACTTTGATACAATTAAAGTCATCTCAGCAGAAAATCTCTACTGGTCCGAAATACACAACAGGAGGTTTGTGTATCTCAGAAGCCATGCGTATGGGAAGAAACCCAACTATTCATCAAAATGTAATCTAACCTAGTGTCAAGCAAATGTACACACTATAAAACTAATTATATGTGGTTATTTTGGCAGTAACGTTTTACCTCGTGCAATTTCCAGTATCCTGGAGAGGAGGGACAGAAGGCTCTCAAAACTCCCCAGTTTAATTCTGATGCAACTTAATAGTCATGAGCAAACATGTATCTTACTTTTGCAAGGAGGAAGCAACTTCAGAAATTATGTCTCTCTGCCCAGTTAAGCCTCCTTAGTTCTCTTACCCCCGATCCCGCTCTACTGACGCCTGTGGCAAGAACACTAATTTAGAGAGATGGTCGCAGGTATCATTTCCCTCGTTGCATCTAGCCCCACTCACCCACCGCGCCCCAATGACACCTTCACTGCAGAAATGCTTGAACACTTGCTCTTACCGCTGGAACCAGCAGCTGGTGTCCTGACAGGTCAGACTAAAGCACGTTGCTGTCTAACTGGCTGCCAGTCTCACGTTTAACTGGCCGGACAGCGGCGCTTCAGCTGGCCCTGCTGCGAGCGTCCTTCCTCGTACAGCTTTCCGTTCTGCACACTTTCAAAATTGGTTATATGGTACAGTCCTAACAAGCGGGTGAAGGATCAGAGATTTAAAAGATGACTTGCGTAAGAAGTCCTACAGTAGAGGATTAAGGAACTGACTGTTGTGAGAAGGTTGGCTCTATTCATAGCAACTTTTACAACGTCAAATTTAGGCTTTCTGGTTTTGCTTTGTTGGTTTGTTTTTTTTTTTCTTCAGGATGGCTGGTTTTCCATTCATGTATATGAGAAGACCTCTTCAATCCAATCATAATCTCTAAAAGTCAGGGGTAGACAGAAACAAAACTCAGTGCTAGAGTTTGCTAAGCTTTGATAGAATTGCGCTTGAATATAATTTCACCCAAGCTTAGTCTCCAGAAAGAAACGGGAAAGACTTAGACAACGTCATAACAACTTGCTTTGTAGCTGTTCAGCAGTACAGTATCAATTTCTCATTTTGAAATTTTTCATGTAAATACACTAAAAAATGAAAATGCAATACAGACCTGAGACGAACACTAAAATGCCGTGGTTTTCTTCCAGCTGGGAATGAAACCACATTTCAAAATCTTACGTTTTCTTTGTGAAGCAGTTTGTTTCTACAGAGTTTTTCTCATGACCTTAGACTTCTCAGTCCCGTCGCGAGTTTACTAAATCCACTAAAATATGCCGTTTTCATCCAGAGAAGAATGGTGCACCAGCCGTCAACTCCCTGTCCCCACCCTATCCCACAGGAAGGGTTAGAACAATAGTCGTCCCACTGTTCCTTGGTTCTAGCCCAAGCCGCCTACTGCTAACACCTCAGAAGTGAAACGATACGGGGTTTTTTTTGATCACTTGTAAATGCGTCTGAGTTCAAACTTCATTAGGCGTCTCTAACTTCACAGCAGCATCTGCAACGTGAGCATCTCTGACAAAATAAACAGGTCTAGACCTTCACCTGCTGAATTACCTACTTTTGCTTATACTCTTTAGTTCCAAAAACTAACATTTTGTAAATACTTACAAAATTTTCGTGGTTCCCTAATGTCGTATCTCTGCTGATTGTCTAGTTGAAAGTGTTCCGCTGTTTTTTTTATTTAGAAAACCTATGCTTGGCCCTTGCCCTGACTTACCCTTACCCCTCCCATAGTCTCTGCTTGCACCCAAACCAGCTTTTATCCCCCTCCTTCCCTCCTGCACTCCAGCAGGGTCCTCTGCCAGGCAGGTAAAGAGAATAGGGGCACTCGCCCTGCCCCGCCGCAACTCTGCCTGCACCGGTGGCTTTCTCTCTGCCAGGTCTGCTCTTCTGATGGTTCTCATGATGTCAGAGAGCCTAAAAGAGAGGAGGTTTCCTATCTTTCACCCCGGCAAGATCAATGTCAGGCCAGAATGAAGTTGCAGGGGGGGATCTGTCCGAGGGCTACACCTTCGTCTTCGGCAATTTCTATGCTTGTCAGAAAAAGGCTGAAGTTAACCGAAGTATTCGATAATATAAATGTTTCCATCCAGCAAATTCTCTTCTGTTCATTCTGTCCCTCTTGCTTGTGCTGAAGGCCACCATTCACAGGCGAAACAGGGAATAAGGAAACATGGGTCACACAGGAAACATAATTTTTAAAGCAAATCAGGACATGTGTCTGCACCACATCACCACACAAATTCTTACAGATGCTAACTTCTGCGCAAAGCCTCCAGGCTCTGTTTAAAGCTTCTGAGCAGTCAAGGGGTATGGAAAGGGGTGGAGCATTTGTTTCAACTACTCCAGCAGCAATTTCAAGAGCACTGGACAAGGCAGGCTAGAAAAACCCGTGCCTCAGAAAGCAAGGTACCACATCCTCTTTGCATCTCTTTTCTAGGATGCTGGCCAGAAGCCCATGGTCAACCATGAGCACAGTCATCAGACGGTTCTTTTCCACAGTATTCTGGATGTAGATTGGTCCACTTTATAGGCTGCTTTCACAACTTCACTCCGTTTTATTTCCAAGTAATAAGAAAAAGATAATCCAGTCATAAATCGTTTGTTACAATACTATCCAAAAATCACTTCACCAAAATTTTGCTCTAATTTCCATGTAGGAAGTTTGAAAGGTTACAGATAATTGTTTAAAGTTAAACAAGTCTTCATCTGATCCTTTTAAGTGCTTCTGATTGTAAATCTGTATTAGTCAAGTTTTCTCATTTTTGAAAGCTTTGCTAATCTAAATGTTAATTGTAATGGAATTTTGCAAGCCACAAATACATTTCTCACAGGTTTCCAAATGTCTGTTAAGCTTCTCTATCACTCCTCTTAGCCCTTGAAGATATGCCAAAACACAATGTTAAATTATGTAGCTTGTGAGGACTTCCCAACTGCATCCTGCCATATGTCAAATGATGTGCCTTTTACAGTTACCCTACACAGCAAGTCATAAGAAGTTAACTATTTCCACATTACAGAACAATCAGGAAATTTACAATTTTCATTAATACTTTTCCATTCCCTTGCTGATTTAAAAATACTCATGAGATGCCGAAAATCAGCATTTTTTTTCCTTCCAAAAGTCAAATCAGATATGAAACGAGGAATCTCTGCTTCTGACACAGAATTGCTCCCATTTGCAAGTCTTCTAGAAGGTTGTGCTCGCGGTAACCAGAAAACACCCACCTTCCGGAAAGGTGCTCAACAGACTATCTCTACACTGTCCTTATTCTTAGCTTTCCTCATTTCTCCTTCCCTTCTGGGCTCTCCCAAACCCATTTTTAGCATTATCAGGGCTTATGCCACTCTTGGCTGATGTCAAAAGACGAGGATAAATACAAGTTATTTCTTCAACAAATAAAAGTTATTTCATTTCAAACATTGTGCTGGGCCAAGTCAACTGAAAACGAAATCCTGCGTGGGGACAGTTCCACAACTCTCCAAGAATGGTGACACGCACTGGAGTACCCCAGGATAATATAGCAAAGACTGGAACACCAGGTCACGGTATTCCTAAAGCACTCCAATATTAAAGTGTTTCACAAACTGGCCATTCAGCAGGCTGGAATAGATAGCGGAACTCAGGTAAATCCTAAGCATTGAAGCCTAAGCATAAGAACCCCAAGAAGAGGAGTAACTTAATGCAACCACCTTGACTTCACTGCTCAAATGATGTACAAGCCAAAAAGCAGGTTAGAGGTCCACCTTAAAAATCAGTTACGTGCTGGTTCATGGGAAAAAAAAAAAAACCCCACCCAAAAGTTTCACAGTATCTTAAATCATTTCTGTTTGCATGTCTCTTCCGTTACTTTCCTCTGAACATCCCACCACACAACCCTCCTACCATTTCATCCTTCTCACTTACATCACCGTAATTACAGCTCTGGCTGATCTCCTTTGTGCTGATCTCGAGATTCTTTCTTTGGTCTTGCCACCTACTCATTTCTGATTCTTCTCAGATAACAGAACGCTTGTCTCCCTCCCAGACCTCCCACCCTCCTTCGCCCTCTTCCTTGCACCATCCGTATGAGCAAGAAAGCTAGTGTTTTCCTGTCTTCAAGAGCTCTTTGCGGCACTCACTGAAAGACATTCCCAAACTTATTATCTCCATCCAGTAAAGACTGCAACAGCTCTGCTGTGGGCCTGGTAAGATATTACGCTTGTGGGCAAAACATTCTCTGGATTAGGCTTGCAAAGGGCAAGAGTCTTAACCTTCAGAAGTTTACTTTGAAGTCTAGTTGATTCAGGTTCCCTAAATCATTCTGTGCATTTACCTGCAGCTAGAGCACATCTGTATGTCTCCAGTGGAGAGCATTCACTCGGCACGCAACATTTAGTGAGGCTGCCTACATGCACGTGTAAGGGGTCAACAGCACACTCCCCCTTCAGTGGAAGAAGATACCGACTGTTCTCATACTCTGTGTTATAAATTGGACGAGGACAGAGACAGGTATTACCAACAGTTTCCACACTGTTACAAGAGCGTAGAGGTAAAAGGGAAAGAAAGAAAACCCACATACTCAGAACATTCATCCTCTTCTATTTCAACTCGTCCTCTACTATGGAAAACGCAAACAGAGAAACTCCAACAAAAGTACTAGTTCATTGTAGGCAAGGCAGTCATCCTTAGATTGTACGGCATCCAAGAAACCAAATATCCCCTAGTTTTTAACTGTCACTTGAACCTTAGTTGTATTACGATCCTAATCAAGTGCTCTGCATCAATTCAGAGAAAATTATGTCTGTTTTGCTTACTGGTATTGTGTTAACATCAAAGGGAAAAATACTCACAACAATCATGGACCCAGGCAACTAAGCTGAAATATCAATTATAAAACCCAAGGTTAAGGCACTTGCTTCTTTTTTTTTTTTTTTAAATAGGTATAATACTTATGGCAGTCACTGTAACTAACGATACTTTACAGCTACATTTGTTGTGTAGGCTACAGAACTCAAACACTGCAATCCACATCTAAAATCAGCATGACTCGGGCACATTGCAAAGGGCAAGACTGTCTGCTTGCCTGAAAAACTTCTGCTTAGCAGGAAGAAAAACAGAGCATGCATTTTGCTTTTTCACTTTACTTCAGCTTTAACCCCCCCCCCCCC